>JANHGB010004262.1:1872-13826 GCA_026283785.1 Coracopsis vasa | reverse complement strand
GCACTTGGCATGGTTAAACTTCATAAGGTTGGCATCAGCCCACCTCACAAGCGTGTCAAGGTCCCTCTGGATGGCATCCCTTCCCTCCAGTGTTATCAACCAAACCACAGAGCTTGGTGTCATCAGCAAACTTGCTGAGGGCACCCTCAATCCCACTGTCCATGTCACTGACAAAGATGTTGAACAAGACCGGTCCCAACACCGATCCCTGAGGGATGCCACTCGTTACTGCTCTCCAGCTGGACATTGAGCCATTGACCACAATTTTTTGTGTGCCACAATCCAGACAGTTCTTTATCCACTGAATGGTCTCAGGAGAACTTCACTGCAAACCTGGCAGGGTTATACTCAACTCTCTTCCCAATTTGTATGTAGAACAAATGAGAAGCTGGAGTGGATATTGCCAAGGTTTAAGGACATTGCTAAGGGGTTTTGTTTTGCAGGTTTCCAAGGTCCTGCACATTGAGCTAGGAAGTCAGCACTGGTCTGCACTTGCCTGTTGTACAGACACAGCTGCGGCCCCGCAACCTGACCAGTCCTGTGCCTTCTCTATACACAGCACAGATTACACATCCATCAAGGACTTTCTTACTAATTACATCAGTTATTTTCTACTCTTATGAGAAAAGGTGGACAGATTCACCATAACCTGTGCTTAGGGTTGTAATTAACTTATTGTGGAGGTAATTATGAATAGCAAATGGAGCACAATGAATTCTGTAGTCTACAGTATGCTCACCTATAAAAGAAGGGGTATTTAGTACACCTGAAAGGCATGCATCTGTGTTTTAAAAGCAAATTCATGTTCTTCACATCTACTGCAGTACCTACAGATGCAGATTTGTTAAATTGGCATCAAAAAAGAGAGAGAGAGAAAGCATAAGTACCTGAGGTAGTCTTACCTAAAAAAAAGTGTTTATATATAGATTTAAAAGTTGGGCCCCACTGTTGCCATTTTGTATATTTTTTCAACGGAAAAGTGCTTTCTTCATGGGGCCAGAGAGCTACCCAACTCACAGCAACCACCCCTGGCCCACTTCTGGGCCATGCAAGGCTTTACCCATCTGCTTATGATCATGAATAAGCCCCTTTTTTCTCTCCACTGCCACAGCAAAAGCAATGCTGTCAGCCAGCCAGATGGTGCATGTCAGGCTTGCTCCCCTCCAGTGCCTGCTGCACCAGTGCAGGGCAGAATGGCACACAGTGGGGATGCCCACAGGGAGCCTTTATGGAGCAGACACATGGCCTGTGGCTTTGGCAAAGAAGGATTGTTTGAACTAATCTAGGGTGGGCACAACATGGCAACCTGGGAGGTCTCTGAGCAGCACAGAGGCTGCTTTCTACCCATCACGTGGGCACTCTCTCCTTGGGAAAAATCAGTTAGCAGTATCAATTAAACAGTCGTGTTAACTGCGGTTGGCAAAAGCCATGGAAAGTACATGTCTGCTCTCGGGTTCTTCATTAAGGTCCACAAACAGCAGTTAGTTGATTCCAAGACAGGAAAGAAATCAAAGGTAAATAAGGTATAGCCCTGAACAGTGGTCGCTGATCTCTCGCGTGTTTATACCAACCACCAGCAACAGATGTGTATCTTGCTCTGTCACTGTTTCCACTCATGCAGACTGGTTGTAGGGCCTTGGCTAGAATTTTTTTCTCTGTAGCCACACGTGTAAAAAAGTAGATAAAAATCAGTGTAACATTTCAAGCCAGAGAGATCTCTTAAAACAATTCTTGTTAAATATTAAATTCTTGTTAAATGCTCATGGCCCTGATGTTTGGGCAAGGAGACACTCTCATGACTGCTAACAGCATCACTGGCAAGGTTTCTTTCCTTCACCCTGGGCAGTCCCCAGGATGCTTAGCTCTGGCTGCAAGCAAAGCCCCTGCATGACCTGCTGCCTTCACAAAAAGGACAGCAAATATCCCATAGTTTACACTGACTTCTGCTCTTGTCCTTTAAGCAGAGGCATCTTTACTGGAGTGTGACAGGTTTATTTTCACATTTGTGTCACTTAACAATAGCTTTTTCAGGGCAAGAAGAGGAAGTCAAAGAGGAAAACAAAAGGAGCGTTCCTGAAAAGATCTTCCAAATATTTTTTCCTCTTTCTGTGCCATAACAATAGCTCTTCTGCTGAACTAAGGAAAATATTATTTTTCCCCCACCCCCTTCCAAGATAAATTAATTAGTGTTTTTTTGGGAAGGACTCCGTGCACCAGGCTTGCTGAAAACTGCACACATGCTATAAAGTACAAATCATTTTTGCTTTGGCTTGGAAGACAATCTCTGAAGGTGACATCTCACTGACAAAGTTGAGATGAGAAATAATCCAGCAGTTGCATCTCTGCTCCCACATCAAAGTAGTTCCACCTCCTGTAAATTGAGTAGTGAAGTCAGGGTAACGTATTGCTTATGTTATAAGCTTTATAACATATTATGATAACATATTGCTTAGCTCCATAAAACCCAAAAACATTCCCAGACACAGAAAAGTCAGCACAGGGTGAAGGGAAGGGAGGGTCCCAAAACAAAGGATATTGCAAATGTGGCTGGAGGATTTTCTTGCCAAAACAAAGTGAGATACATCTGTTTGGGTCTTTCTTCATTTCAACAGTAGCTGTGTTAACACAGTGGTTGCTCATGGGTGTACAAGCTCAGGTGGGGAGGGTTAAGGTTATTACAGTGCAGGAAAAACCCACGGACACAAACACATGTACACACATTAGTGTTTTGCAGTGTGTCTATACACAAAGAATCCTCTGGGATGGTGAGAAGAAATTTAAAAATAAGCCCTGTAAGGGATACCCCTAAGATAAGGGATATCTCATTGTTGGTGGTAACAGGTTTCTGAGGCTCCCAGCATTGCATTCCAACCTGCCATTTCACTGGAAAGGGATACATCAAGAGATGCAGCCTAGCTCACCAAAACTGTTCATATGCAAGATAATTTCTGAAGGAACAAGAGAGCCGTGACAAATGTCTTATGCCTGTTTATTATTCACTGAAGAGCTCTGATGGGGACTATCTTCAGTAATATTGTTCTATTGGTTGGAGTCCCGTATTTCCCCAGACATACTTCTCAGAAACTATACCATAACGTCTGAGGTGATGGTTTGTGGGAATACCCCAGCTCCAGTATTTCTCTGTAAAGTGGTATCTAAAAGCTCTGCATGCTCACATTCCCTCTGAATGCCAGGCCATTTAACTGTTACTGGCTTTCACCCATGGCTGAACTTAGCAGGCCATACCCATACGGCATCACTTCCCACTTTCTCCTTCCCACTGTGACTTTTTCAAACCTGCGAATGCTTCTCTTTATAGCTCTGACCCTTGCAATTTGCAGGTAAGGAAATACAACAGCTTTCTCACACCTGTGCTGTGCAGTACCTAGTTCTTTGCATCAGACTTAGAACTGCATCCGCTATAGACATTTCATAGGATGAAGACTGTTTCGAGTCTTTATAAAGTCTCCTTATGCAAGAGATCTGTCCCCATAAAGAGCATTCTACTCTAAGCGATTTTGAGGGTGTGGGAGGGGTAGTTCTGTGAAAGCCAAGCCTCTAGTTTGACATAAACAGCCTTAGATTGTAAAAAAAATTAAACCACGACACTTGGAAGTTTCAAGTTCTGTTGAAAGCTTTCTGTAAATGAATCCGTAACTTCCCCCCCTCCCCTCCTCCTCTCCACTCCCAGCAATTTAAACCACTTTAAAATCCTTCACAGTCACTGGCCTATAGCTTTTAAATGCCTAAACACAATTAGTTTGGGGGCCTCAGGAGCTTTGCCATCCTGTTTTTCCATTGATGTTCCACAGACAGGCATGTTTGGGTACAGCATCTACCCCTGTTATTACATACATTACATGTTATGCATGTATCGTTACAGGTGGCCAGCTCTTCCATGTACATCAAATGAACTTGTCACTGTCCAGAACAAACATTCCATTTCTTTTAATATGTGTTCTTGCTGGTCTCTTCAAAACACAGGCATGCTGCTCTCACAGCCCCACTGCTGCTGCTGGTGCCTGCACTAGACAGAGGATTTGGTCAGGGCTTACTAGAGGAGGTACTAGTGATTTTGTCATCCAGAAATATTGCAAAATACCCTGAAAAAGTGTAAAAATACCTTCAGGTTTGGTTATGAATATTATTCAAGAGAAACAGGCTATAAGTTTTGCAAAAACAAGTTTTCTAGGAAAACTCCGACCTTCCTCAGGAGTGGAAACAAGACTAAGCTGTGTTAGGATCTACGACAGGGACACCCCCACCTTGACACACAGACTCAAGCACTGTGTCAACAGAGATTTCAGTGTTCAAGCACTGCAGATCTCTGTACTGGGTGTGGAATAACCCCAGACATCAACGTCAGCTGGGATTGACCAGCTGAGCAGGTGACCTTGGGAGTTACAATAGAAATCAAGTGAAAATTGAACCAATAGCACACTTACATTGTGGAGAAATGGCACAATGGGCTATGCTTGGAGAAGCATGGCCAGCAGACCAAGGGAACTCATTACTTCTGTTTGGCAGGGAGTAACACTGCATTGGAGTCCTGTGGCTTGAACTCTCCTAGATCAAGAAGAGGGATACCAAAAAGCTGGAGAAGATCCAGCAGAGATCTACCAAGGCAGTAAGAAACATAGAGCACATAAACTGTAAGAAGAGGTTGAAGGAAATGGGCTTGTTTGGCCTGGTTAAGAGGAGGCAAAGCAAGGATGTAAAGGAACCTATAAGTACTTGAAAATACGTTCCAGAGATGACAGAACCAAGCTTGTCACAGTAGTGATAGGTGATGAAACAAGGGGCAACAGGGCATCAGCATCATGCTGAGGTTTGAGAGATTCAGATTGGACATTAGCAAAAAAAACTTATCAGGACAGTGAAGCCATGCTAGAAATGGCTACCTAAAAAGGTCAGACACTTCCACCCTTACCACCTGTGAAGACTTGGCTAGAAAAAAAACATCATGGTAACACAGTATTTCCTACTATGTGCTCAGTGCAAATGGTAACATCTCCAGTGCAACCAAGACAGCTGCTGACAGTAGATGACATTTTAGTGGTACTTTTGGTTTTGCTCCCCTTTAGTACCATATAATTTTTACAGGAATTTGAAAGCTTCTTGAGATAAGGCCAGGTTGGATGGGGCTTGGAGCAACCTGATCTAATGGAAAGTGCCCCTGCCCATGGCAGGGGGTTGAAACTGGATGAGCTTTAAGGTCTCTTCCAACCCAAACCATTCTCTGATTTTATGATTCTATAATGTCAAAGAATAACAAACCAGCTCAGTTTTGTAGGGATAGAAAGAAAAATTCTTCAAGCTAACTTTAGCTGAAGATTAGGAAATATTTTCCAGTTGAAGGCAATCTCATGCACTAGTTGTGGATTTAAGTTCCATGTGGCCCTGACTAGCTACAGGAAGCAGATTAGGGCAACATTTGTTCCAACTAACATTAGCACTAATTTGTTTTGGCCAATGACAAGATGCTTTGACCTTCTAATAGCATAAAGAAAATACTTTTCTTATTCGCTAGCACAAAGTTTAGATTCACAGCAAAGCAGATAGTTTTTCACAGGTCTTGAATGCTTCTGTACTCCTGTGTTGTTGTTCTAATCAAGCCAAGAGTTCTGCCCCCATGAAATTTCATATAACACTTACCTGAAAGGAAAAATACATATTGAGAAAAAAAAAAGAACATTAACTTACAGACTTTCCTGAAGAGGGACTTAAAATTGTCACTACAAAAGATCTTTCCCACACCTATTTTCAGGATCCACCATATTTTTGCTTGAGCTTTGATTTTTCACAACGCTGGCAGCTTCCTTTACAGTACTTCTATGCTTTTGTCCTCTGCTTTCAGTATAACTCTCACATTACAGCTCTAATAGTCACCGTAAGTCAGACCAGGCCAGTTTTGGAAATTTTTTTAATCAGCTCACCAATCAGGGCCTTATATGTAAGCCCCACATCAATAAGCAGTCTGATCTCTTAAAGGACTTGGAGTCTTGCCTAGTTGATGAATGAGCCACCCAGTCAGTTGTGACAAAGGTCTCAGATAAGGAGGAAACCTAGCCTTGTTCATTAGCTGTTTTCACCAGCTATAATCAATAGATGGCTTCCAGACAGATACAAATCTTGGGCCCCCCATGTAAATGTTTGCTTAATGTGGCACTTGTTTTTCTCATTACAGTTACTACATTAGTGTTAATAACCATGTTCAGTAGGTAAAAATATTAGAGGTTATCATTCCTTAGAATGCTAAAACTTGGATGTATAGACTAATTTTTGTTTATGGGTCTTCATTCTTGTAATTGTGGGATTTTTTTCCCTTACAGATTGAAATCAGGGAAGAAAGGGGAGAAAAATGATAACATACTGTAGAAATCACCTTCATTTGATATTTTTTGGAGCTTCTTTTGTAATTAATATGATAACTAACTTATTTATTAGTTCACTTATTTATTTATTAGCAGCCGTCAGTTAGAGATGTTAGGTATAAACAAGTGGTGGTTAAAGAAGTGTCCACGGAGATTGAGCCTATATTTTTAAATATATTTAGAAACCTAGTACCTACTTAGGTAAGAGGAATGGGAAAAGACCTGGGATATGAGTAGCAGTTAATAGATGAGTAAAGTTGTACTGCATCTGTCAGTTAATGCTGAACAAAGAGAAAGGGAGGAATAGATGTTGTAGCTCAGGACAGAACAGCCCAAAATCATGAGAAAGAACTTCATACTGAAATAATTTCCTTGTTATGCCTCCAAGGCAGATTGCTACAGTAATATTCTATTTTAACAGCAGTAATGAAGTTGGAGATAGTTTGTTCACAAGATAAATCCTCTGTTTCTTTCCTAGTTGGTCTAAAATTTAAGTAATATCTGCTAAAAGCCCCATGTCTCAGCAATTATGCTGTATTGATCAGCCTCAGTTACAGTTCTGTGAAAATGTATGAAATAGTCAGCAGTGATTACTAATAGAGGAGTTAGTCCTGTCGTTACAAAACTGAGATGCATGCTACTCTGCAGAGCCCAGGCACTGAGTTCACATACAAGGTAATTGAGTAAGTGGAAGTAAGTGGTTTAGGAACCACCAAAGACCTTGTCATGTAGGAAAACCTTACCATGGATTCTTCCTTGCAACATGTTTGAGTCCTTAAGAAGCCTAGTTGCCATCAAGAGTCATACATAAAAACCTGAATTTTTATTCCTAAAGAATGTAAGAACCTTAATTAAAAATCATATAATGCCACTTAGGAATAGAACTACCCTTACATATGAAAGTACAGAGCAAATAACATGAAAACTATGCTCAAACTTCATTCTCTGTATCAGTGTCAGGGTTCAGAATGTACTGCAGGAAAAGACCAACAAGTTTTACCTGTTCTTGAAGAGTTTACTAGATTCCTGTGCCCAAAGTTAATCATCTGTTTATTGTTGCTCACCTATCAAATCAATGAAAGGCTCTTGGCACTAGTAAAATCTGCTATGAACTAAGTGACCTTCAAAACAACCAGTCTTCTCTGGCATCGTCTAGAATAGCAGTGGGCGAATTAACCTCACCTTTGCCATCTCAAACACGCAAGGACATAGCTCCATTCTACCCTAAAATATCCACCTCAAGTTACTTTCCAGTGACAATCCATGTCACTTCCTCAGCAAAGTACTCATGCAGTAGTTTGTTGGTTTTGATATTGCTTTTTAATCCTTTGAAAAAGCTTATTGAAGGGACTATTGTTACATCAAGTGGAATTTTCTCAGCGTCTGCTAGGAGCTCACATGTTTGTGTAATGAATGTACAGGGCTGTATGCCACAAAAATAAAAGGTCAAAGATACTACCAGATCTCTTCTTTAGGACAATGGAAATATCCATAGCAACTCAGCGTTTCAGAGCAGTGTAACAGTTTAGAAAGAAAACAATCACCATTCCTGGCAAAACTCACTTATCCCTGTGGAGCTGGGGGCAGTAATACGATATCAATCAAATATTTTCATTAAAAGTGCGCAGTTCTATGACCATAAACTAACTTGTAAATCTGCTGTGCTTTTTTTTTCTTTTTTTCTTTTTTTTTTTTTTAATTTATTTTATTTAACAGTCCTCTCTGGTTTCAGTAGATACATCACTTTGGCAGGGAGCTGCTCTTTACTAATATCCTGTAGCAGTAGCGGGCACTGTGGAGCCCACCTGAGCGTAAAGCACACAGGAGTGCAAGGCCTTTCAACGTTTCATCCTTGCTGAAAGAAATAAGAGAGGAAAGGTCTACGTAACTTACAGGTATAGATTGGGAAAGCATTAGATAAGACAGAAATGTATTGGTTTAGGGTTTTTTTTTTTCCATAACATAGTTTTTTCTATTAAGAAAATGAATTAGATTTTCCAAATGTGTAAGTAATCCATCCATGCTACCGCTCAGCATGCCTGACCTCAGCTGTATAAACCAGCTGATGCAGACAGTCCTGCAGGCCAGACTCAGCCTCAGACTAAAACAGATTAGTAAAATTACACGACTGCATCTCAGCCATGTGGCCAAAGACCTGGAGAAATTTTTCAAGAGATCAGAAAGGCCACAAGGATATGGAAAATCTGTCATTTAAGACCACTTTTTTACAGTTCAGGTTGACTATAATTTCTGTGATTTCTGTATCCCTGATCTATCTTGGGCCACTGAATACCTGAAGATACTTGTGAGACGGTGAAGCTTAGAAGTGCTCTGCTGCCTTTGAAAGGTGGCAATAATTTATTTGAAACATTGATTATACATACATTGACATGGACTGAAAGTGCCTGCTTCACATAAAGGGCTTTCTTTTGCTCTTTCCTGATAAATAACTTTTGATAGCTATTAAACAAGCTTGATAATCAACAACAAAGAGCATCAATGCTCCAAGAAGCACTACCTGCGTTCACGAGCATTTGGGCTGCTGTAAGTACAGCAGGTTCAGGAGTTGGTGGGTGTTACTCCACCTTCAAGGTCAAATAACTATGAATCAATCAATTTTATTTTTCTTTTTAGATTTATTATTTCTGACAGACAAATGTAGATTAAATATATTCAGCAACTCCCACACATATTTTACTGTAGGAGCTTCCTCTTGCAATATGCTAGCTTAAGGGCACCCTTTTGCCAAGAGGGCGTTCATATCAGCTAGATTGTCTCTATGAAGGTGTGAAATCTACTCAGGCACTCCAAATTCCAGTGTGTCTCTACACATACCTGTCTGTGTTTGTGTGTCTATACAAATTTATGCCATTGGTTATAAGAAGAATATCCTGAGGAATGTCAAGCATTGAAAATTAGGAAGGACCAGCAGTAAAACTGTCCTCATGAGAGTCTGTCCTCTCATGTTTCCAGCATATGCTCTACATTGGAACAGAGAGGAAGAGCTTAATCTTGAAATTGAATTACAATCTTAATGACAGTCTAATGTCTCTGTTCACAAGAATTCACAGTACTTTACATGTAACTCAGCCTGTGTTGGCAATAGCAATTTTTGACCTTGCGTTACTGCTCACGAACACTTCAGCTGGTTAAAACACTTAGATGCCAGCTGCATACTAGCAGCAGATTATAGTTCTGAAAATTAGAGCACTTTATTTTTCTCAGCAGTGTTAAAAACCACACAGGATAATTACAGCAGTTCTGCAACTTGGGCAGAACGCTGAACCTGCCTGAGCTATTCTCACTTGAAAGTGACATACCAATTACAAGTTTCATTTGGCTAGAGGCTTTAATTTATTACATTTCAACATTATGCTGAAGTTGTAACTTCATTTCACACTGCACAGGCTTATCCCATGCCAAGAGAGGGCCAGATGCAAAGATAAATCCTGAAGAGAACTTACTTTGGCAACCCACACCCACAATCCTGGAAGGAGGCATTTAGGTGCCAAGTTTAGATATAAGTTTCTGCTTCGTTTTGCACATTGTCATTAAAACACATCGGTAATGTATTTACGACCACAAAGTGAAGTCCCATGCCAACAGTTAACGGTAGAAAAGTGAGAACGGGGCCTAATTACACTATTACTTTGAAATGCATGCTGCATGGACAAGACCAGCAATGACTTATCTGCCTACCAGCTTTGCAAATTTCACCTGGCACCTAAAAAAAAATACAAATATAGAAAAACAACAAGACCCTGTTTCTCACTCATGTTTCAAAGGAGAATTAGAAGGCTAAACAGCTCAGGTAAACTAGAACAGCTGGTTTTTCTAGCCTGGTTTTGTCAAGGAATCCCTTGTTAGAAACAAACTGTATTTCAGAATACCCTTCTCATAATGACAACAATAATCACACATGAAAGCACAGCCTTCCAAAACATATTTCTGCCAGAATCAGAAAAAATGTACAAGAAAATTGATTCTTTAAACACGCGAAATGTTGAAGAAGCTACTGCTCATGTAGGCCAGTTTTGAACATTTCCAGAGGGAAAAAATTTTACATTGACTGCACCAGTGTGTCAGAGCAACCCTCTGGCTCTCCAGACAGCTAGCAACAGCTTTCCCACAAGGTGTACATGTGAGTGTTTGGTGGGGAGGTTGCCTAAAAGCAACACTGTCTTTATAGGCAGCCTCAGTACAGAAACCTGCACCCGCGGCTGTAAGTGAAATGTCAGTGTGGTATTTCACTACCCACAGGGGTGATAACCCACCGGTGCTGCTGCCATGCTGCTCCCCCCTGGGAACAGAAAGCCAGGTCTGCCTGCCAGGAGGACAGAATCCAACTGCTTTTTTAAGAACTGTCTGGAGATCCTGACTGCAAACCACTCGGAGCATTTAAGGCTTTGTGCAAATGCAACTCCTTTAATTACAACACTAAAAACATCTTCTTAGCATTCAAGAAAACTGCATTTCATGTAGAATGGAACATTCTACATTTCATGGCCAGAATGGAAGAAGACAGCTTAATTAAAATGACCAGCAGACAGAGCACAACGTTTTGTATCTCAACTCTATAGTTTTATAGCTCTGCAGAAATTGTTTCACAGAAGCTGAGATCTGCTCAGATTTCTTCTTAGGATAATATGTTTTCTTTCACACGGAATTCTCACCTTCATGTTTCTGCTAATACAATCATTCCTTATACTTTTATTTCACCTGTGCTGTATATGTTCTCTTTCACTTCTAAACTAAAGAGGCAAATGAAGAAAATTGTTCCAGCAAGGCCTGTAGCATGTCCAGCCATGTAGCCATCTCAGAAGTTTGAACTGTATTAATTTCAGAGGCCTAACTGCTTTCTTGTTAGTCTCAGTGCAGTATTAGAATTGCCCAAGTCAAATGCCTAAGCTCTTTTTCAACTTTTCACAAAAATAAGGCAATGCTCTAAATTCCAGATCTCACAGCAGCTTCTGTCACCCAAAATTGAATAATTTTTCTGCCATTGAAATTAATCTGGAGCAAGGGTAGGAAAGTAGACACCCTGATTTGCCATCACCTCTGGATCTTCACAAAAGCTCAACAGAAGACTGACATCAAGCAAAAAGATGTCCTGTGAATTAAGGTGAGATTTAATTGCCTTTGAATTGAACTGAAAGAGAAAAAAGAAATGGATGAAACTAAACAGTGACTGCCTCAAGGTATTAGGAACCATCAGTTAATTGTACTTTGACTCTCTTTGTAAAGAACACCTCTCCAGTCTGACCTGGTTGCTGACTAGTTTTTCATCTAGTTGGGAATGGCAAGTATTTGCAATGCTTCCTTAATGAGGTTATTCAACACATGACCATTCAGCAGTTTTAGGGAGCACTTAGAAGCCCAAAGCTTGCATTTGCGCATTGGAAGACATTTACTACAGACAACAAAGTAAAGGCAGAGAGCCACAACAGCATCCTACAGGACAGGGAAATCCTGTTTCGATTTGGATGTCATTGCTGGCTCAGAATGGGCAGGAAGAAAAGGAGGTGTCACAGGGAGCATTTGGGATGATGATTTTTAGGGGAAGAAACACTGGAAGGAAAA
>JANHGB010004258.1:0-10651 GCA_026283785.1 Coracopsis vasa | reverse complement strand
CTTCCCCTCCTCCCTGGCAGAGCATGAGGCTCAGAAAGTCCTTGGTCAGAGTAAACATTACTGAGCAATAACTAAAAACATCGGTGTTAGCAGCGCTGTTCCCAGGCTGAAAGTCAAAAGCACAGCACTGCACCAGTTACTGAGAAGGAGAAAAATGACTGCTACTGCTGAACCCAGGACACAATGTTCTTTTGAACCTCTCAAACTATGGCAAACTATTTGAAAAGAGAGAAATTTTGGTTCATGGTATTGAGAAAAAACTAAAAATTATTGCAGTATTTACCAAACCTCATTAGCTAAATAAGGAGCAGACTCATCTCAATTCTCATTGTAGACATCAAGGAGGAGGTTAATTAAATGGGAGATGTACTAAAACCCCAATAAGTTAAAACTCAACTTTTGTTTACATATAGCAGTTTAACTGTTTGAAGTCTACGAGTAGAATACAATATTTATATTTTCCTATCGCTTCACTTTGAACTCATTGACTTGGAATCATTAGAAGTATCCTAATGGCTTTGTTCCCACCCCCAACTCCCCCGCTGAAAAAACTCAAACACAAGTATCTAGACAATATAAAATAAATAAAATACCATGTAACTACCAGAAGGTGAACACTAGAAATCCAGCTTCCACTTTGAGGTCATTTAGACACTACTACAATACTATTGATTTTAACTTCTGAAACATCTGTGCTCCTGACTATTCTTCTAAGCAGTGCATTTTGAGGTGTCTTAAACATTGTTGAGAATCTTAATGCAAAAAGCCATTTTCTGAAGCATCAGATGAGCAGTTAACATTTAGGAAAAAATCCCTTCCAGCTTTATGTGATTCTGAATGAATTATTAACTGCTGAAATAATCTCTTTCAGTTAAAGATTCTGTGTAGGATACAAATAATGGGGTTTCTATCAAAAAATAAACACTAACATGAAAATTTGTATGTTCCAAGAAGAAAGTATTTTTATTCCAGAGGCTATGCACACACACTCATTAGAAGGTACGGCAACAGACTGTCCTTCCTAAGGACATCAGTGAGACATAACTTTGACTTCTGTACATAGTCAAACAAGATGCTTCAGCAGATCTACTTGCAAGAAGAGGTACATTAAGCTAAATGTTTGGGGGTTTTTTTTTCTTGTTTTTCTTTTTCCTCATTGAGAAACCATTGTACTAGAGAGTCAAAGGTAAAAGTGAAAAAGAAGGGTAATAAAAGGACGACATAGGTCTTGACTAGGTAAGTAGCTTAGGAGAATCACCTTAAGTAAGTATCTTTGGGTCATCATGGTTCACCACAGTACAGCAGTTTTTGGGTAGCCGTAGGAATGACTGTAACTGCAGTAAATTATTTAAGCAAATATATCTGTTCTTGAAGGTATCATCTGTGTAAGCGTTAGCATATTCTGTAAAGCTACATGGTTCAGAGGTCTTTTCATATAGAACAGTACTACAGTGAGAACATCTTACAAGATTTGGTAATCCTTCAACTTATGTGCCTGCTAGAATTGAGGGCAAGCTCCTTTTTCTTTCCTTTTGAAGTTTGTTTCAGTATTTATTTGTGAAGGAACACGGGAAATCTGTCACATTTTTTTATGATATGTTTCTGCATAAGTGATATTGGTGACTTCTGTAAGTTACTGTTTTGATAGGAGTAGCTTAAACTCAACAAGAACTGTGTATGAATGTGTACATCTTGGAGGAGGCTGGGGAAGTGGTTATAATGACTTGCACTTAAGATGTAGGTTAATCATTGCAGATTTTTTAGTAACTGTTTTACTCACAATTATACACACTTGTATGTATCCTCAGGAAATACTAATTTCCCCTCTTTTGCTCATGAATGAAAAGCTTCAAGGGCAATGGTAGTAGGCAATGAACATCTGGTAGTTTTAAGCATCCAATATCTATGTTCATGCACAAACATATATGCACAAGCACTTAATTTTGAACATACATTTGCTAGTTGTTGCCCTACAAAACAAAATAAAATCTTATGGATTGTATCTAAAAGGACAGGTAAAAAGTATTTTATAGGTTCTTCAACAAAACACTGCTTTCTCTACAGCTTTAGTTCAGTGAGAGCTCAGCTGAGAACTTCTGGAATGGTCCTTAGATAGCAGATCATAAGGATTCATTCTCTTTAAAGCCTCTGGAAGCACCCTGAAGACACATGAAAGCAACATGACCCTAAAAAAGCCCATATATATGTAAGAGAAACATATTGTAATGTTACATATCACACATATAAGCTTTACTAAGCCAATGGGTTTTTAACTTCATACAAGAACACAGGAAAAGGATTAAAAAAGAGAGAAAAGGTAAGTTTTTGTTTGTGAGGGATGAAAGGGAATGGGAGGCAAGGATAAAAACCATGTAGATTTTGGGGGGGGTTGTATTTTGGGTTTGTTTTGTTTTGTTAATTGTATATAAATATTCCCCTGAACAGCTGAAAAAATCTAATAATGATTTACTGATTCTTTTTCTGTATCCCGAGCATCAGGGTTACAATCTCTTTTGAGCTGTCCTTACTTTGTGCAAAGGGAAAGAAAAGGAAAGGAATTTGAAAAACACTGACATAAAGAAGAAACAGTATTTTTTTCTTTTCTAATGTGAAAAAAATATATTTTTCTGTATGTTTCCCCTTTATTTTGGTCATATCATATTGGGCAGCTGAAAAATCATTTTATTTGCTATTGGATTTTTTGACTCATGGCCCACCCAAGAAAAACTCATTAAATTCCACTCCACTGCTATTTTTTTACAGCAAGGAACTAGTATTCATATAAAAAAACCCTTGTGTGACCTAACTGTATTCCAGCAGCCAAATATAATGAACTGATTTCACTGAGAATTTGTTCTGAGAACATAGAATCTTTTAAGAACTTCAGTCTCAGGAGCAGCATAACAGTCACCAACATCTTTGCCTGATACTTTTGACAAAGAAAAAATATTAAGGGTTTGAGAGGGCAACAAAAAGGAATTCTGTAGAACAATTTTCTTCTTTGACAAGAATCCAGCTAGTAAGAGTAGGAAAGGAGACTTTGTCTAGCTAGAATGGATCTCAAGGCAGAGGAGTACAGCTAGCAATTCTGTTTCCTGCCATGCTTAGTGCCCTGTAGGCTAACAGACTACAGGTTTTTTGGACACTGAAGTGGTTGACAACTTAACAGAAAGGATAGAGGAAGTAAATTTGCCAATTTTATGCTGAATGAAAAGATGTCTTACAATGTTATGACTGTTTGGGGTTCTTTTTCCAACTGTGTTGCACTAGAGTTAATTTAATGCTGCCATACACAATGATAGGGCTGGAAAGCGTGTGATTCATTCCAGTCAGAGATAACTTCTGCAGATTGCTCCTTTCCATCTGCACCCTTTCTGCTGAGAGCTGCACTATCAATGATTGCTGTGAGAGAAGCTCTTCCTACCACTGCTGTCTCAAAGTCCTATTTCCATGGAGAAAAGGAGCAATACCTCTTCTACAAACTCTGTGTCTTCCTCTTAAGCCAATTATTTGACTATTTTTTCAGCAGCTCACCCCTGAATAACAGTAACTAGGGTTTGTGATAAAATATGTATGAAGTCTGAAAAGCAGACTGCTATGTGTGCTCACATTTTCTTGATCATTGTTTTGATGGTGTAGGTATTCAAAATCAGGTTTTATTTACACTGATGTGAATTCAGAGTGACTTCTCTGAGGTGCATCAGGTGTGTACTGCCGAAGCCCTTGGCAAACTTAATCTGAAAGGTTGAAATAGCAACAAAAAGCTGTACGTATTTGGTTAGTTTGGACTATTGCATGCCTTGTTATTAGCTGATTCTTTCTTTACTTTGGAGCACATGTAGTGCATAATGAGGTGCAGAGGGAAGACATGGCAACTGTTCTCAAGGGATTTAGGTAAATAAGAAATATTGGAGCTTTTCTCAGCAATATTAAGTTTCTCAGCAAAAGGTTAAGTGAAAGAAGTCAAGGAAATGATGCATAAACTGTGCATGAATCAGGTCCTAAGTCTGTAATCTAACTCTTGGGGAGCAATTAAGGCATTACAAAGTCTCAAGGCATTTATCTGTCAGTTTTACTGGGACAAGAGGATTTTTTATTTAAAAAAACAACAAACCCACAACCAAAAAAACAACCAAAACAAGAAACCCACCACCCCCACACCAGAATAGAAGTATGGAAAAGGAGAGCTTCCTAATGCTAATAATGCTGCTGATAGAATACCACAAACAAGGCTGAGAGCCTGGGAGAACCATTGATGTAATACTTCTCTAATCTTCTATTAATTATGGAAAAAGAAGCAATATAGTAAGAAAAATTGAAACAAACCACAAACTGCAAGCAGGGTTTTAGTAAAAAGTAAATGTCTTTACCTATAATGGAATCAAACACAATATAGCTTTCTTTAATTGCAGATATTTAAAACTGTTTGTATACAAAATATTAATATTTGTGAGGAACAAAGTAGCAGCAAATGTCAACAATTCCATGCTACGTAACGTAAGATCCCCCCTCAGCTTTAATCATAATCTTGAGAATTCAGAAAGGTTTTGGGTTTAATCCATCTGTATAATCCAAAAGGTTTTGGCATTGAAACTGTGGGATCCTGAGCAGGAATGCACGTCTCAGGGTTTAGGAATAGTGAAAGAGAGGAAGAGTACCAAGAATACTGACTGATGGATATAAAATGAATTAAGCTATGAGGGACTGAGTGGAACATGGTGAAGAAGAGTCTTACCTCATGATCCTAGACCCATTAAGGGGTTTATTGAAAGATCTGTACCAGGACCCTGGAAAGGTGTTGGGATACCAGTGAAGGAAGGCAGCCTAAAGGAGTTGGGCACAAGGGAGGTGGTGAATGACGAACTGTCTTGCAGGCTATCTGGCGCAGGAACAGTCCTTGGATGTGGTTTGGGAGAAGGCATGTCTGACTTTTGACTTGCTTGTTTTTATTGGGGAAGCTAAGTTGATACAATAAACTGCTCAGCTCACCCTTGTTAAGACTACAAAGTGTGAGTAGCAAACAGCTATTAAAATAGCTTCTGGGCAGTGGGACCCAGAGGTGCACAGGAATGCAAGTGAGACAGTGAAGAAGAGGGGTGCTACTGGGGAATGTATCATTTTTCATTTCCAAACAGGCTTTGTCCACCCTACCCTGCTTTTTTGTATTGGGCCCATCAGGCTACAAGGCCGCTAAGGTGCTGGTTGGGATGTCAGCAAGATCTGGTCCCATAGGCACGGCCCTGAGTGCCACCAGGTCGCCTCCCCAGCAACAGTCTGGGGTTTTGGGGTGACTGGTGAGCACAGATCAGCAGAGAAAGAGGTCTGACAACCCCACCCTCTCCCAGAAACTCACATGTGTTTAAGGAGCTTGTGGTTTGGTACTCAAAATCAGTACACAAAATCTGATATACCTGGCAAGATGCTGATTAAGGTGTTTGGAGTTTTTTGAGGTTTTTTTTAGCTTGCACACTGAATTTGGAAGAAGATTCAGCAACTCGCACTTTTTTTTTGGGAGGGGTAAGAAGGGTTGGCAGTGCAATGATTTACTACTCCTTCAGGCATGCAGACTGTGGGAGCATATGGTTCTGAACGTCTTAAAGTTAATTCACTGTGTCACCTAACCTCCATGGTTTCTATTGGGAAAACCTATCAAGGCCTTACCTGGCAGAATTTAAATGTGTATCACGTAAAAGACATTTCAAAAAACACATAAAATACTTTTCTGGATGAACTTTAAGTCTAGTAAGATCTATTTAATAGCATATGTAACCAAGAACAAAATAGCTTCTGATAAAGAAATAGTTTAAGAAACAAAATTGATACTTTTCCTAAAAAGAATTTGATAAACAGTTATGCTTACTGAGGTGGTCTGTGGTATAGAAACTTTGTCACATCAAACAATAATGAAGGGTGACATTTAAATCCTCAGCCTTTCTAAATGGTGAGTTTGAAAATGAAGTATTACTGATGTCTTTGACAAGGAAAATATATGAGGTAAAAAAGATATGTATCACAGAGATAAGCTATTTATTTTTACTGACCTCAGTTGATCTTGTCTTGTTTTTTAAATGTTTTACCAGTCAACATGCTATAGAAGATGCTATTCATTAGATCTGTCAGAAGCAGCAGCTTGGGTAAATGGATAGGAAGGATTAGCAGAACTCTATGAAGGGTAGAAACAGTGGTAATGCTGTGGAAAAATGATACACCGGTATCTAAAAATAGCCTTTTGCCACAGTGCGAGAGATAGAAATGACTCCTACCTGTAGGAAAGGTATGCTATGAAATTGAAAACAAACAAAGGGAACAGTTGTAGAGCTCCTTCTGTTTCATAATTGGAATATGAAGTTGCTTGGGTTTGGGTTTTCTGGAGGATTTTGGAAGGTGATTTATACATGGTAACAATATATACAACATCAAATTTAATTTTTTTTCTTGTAGAAGTTGTTTGTGTCAGGTTGATATTGCTGGCTGTAAAATAGCTACGTTTGATTCATCTCCACAAGAAATAATAACTCTAAGTTCTCTGAGCATCTAGCACAGAACAGTACTTGTGCTTATTTAGAGATATGGTAACAATGCAGATAATACAGTAATGACAGAATCCTTTTTTTTTTTTAATAATTAGCAAAATAAGTCTTATTTTATTTAACCTAAAGACTCTACAATCTTTTCAGAAATACTCATTCATAGAACAATAAACTGATCTCAGGCCAAATCCTTGTTATTTTATTCACAGATATATGATCTTGATCTGTATAATACTTGGTCTGTTTCTAAATCAAGCAACATATTGAAGTATGTGCTTAAGTGATCCTTATTTATTAGCATGACTAAGCTATTTTTGTATTGTTATGAAGGCTAACACATGTTTAGGATCTTTGAGAAACAAAATATTGTTGATGGCTCAGCATCCGGGTGAAATACTTCAAGCAGTATCTTATTCAAGATGCTATCAGGGAAAAAGTTCTCTGTAGTGCTTATAACAAATTTATTTAGTGGCAGCAAGAGCAATGAAGGGGACAAGGTGTAAGATTTCATTTTGATATCAGCCAGTGGCCATAAGGCCATAGCCTGATGCTATGAAGGTGAGAGGCTTAGGTCTGCCGTGTTCTCCTCAGGAAATGAGGCTTCATGGCTTGATTTAGGCTGATGGGATGGGGTGTAAAATTTCTTCATTATATAGTGTAAATTCTATGGCTTTACATACAGGTCGCAGAATAGTTTAGGTTGGAAGGGTCCTTAAAGCTCATCC
Source organism: Coracopsis vasa (assembly GCA_026283785.1). Taxonomy (NCBI): domain Eukaryota; kingdom Metazoa; phylum Chordata; class Aves; order Psittaciformes; family Psittacidae; genus Coracopsis; species Coracopsis vasa. The sequence continues at coordinate 3,396 of JANHGB010004258.1, read as the reverse complement.
AGTTCCAAGCCCTCTGCCATGGGCAGGGACACCTTTCACTAGACCGGATTGCTTCCAGTCCCATCAAAACTAACCTTAAACACTTCCAGGGATGGGGCATCCAAAACTTCTCTGGGCAACCTGTTCTAGTGTCTCACTACTCTCACAGTAAAAAATTTCTTCCTAATATCTAACCTAAATCTACCCTCTTTCAGGTTAAAACCATCACCTCTCATCCTATCACTACATATATAAGTGGGAATGCCAGTTATTTTTGAAGTTTTGCTTCATTAAGGCTTTCGAATTTGTCTAGTTCATGGTATTCTAGTCAGGTTATTAAATAGTGCTCATTTGAGTACTCTTTTTCTGCTTGAAAGCAATTTTTTGTCTTTGTACTAAGTATGTATTTCATAATGGAAATACCTGGGTCTGATTATATGGTAAAGAAGAGAGAATAAAACCTCCTGGATAAAATGAGAAATGATTGCTTATTGTAGAGTTGCATAGGTTTCAGACCTCAATAATATAAGAATTCATGAATTTCCATGTTTTTCTTGCATAGATAGTTGTAAAATTTATTATGACATCGAACAGTGATAATAAAGCATGGAGGAAGGAAAATATGTTTTCCTAGGGTTTGTTTTCTAACCTGTCTCCTTTTGAAGTTCAAACATTATTACTTTATTCAATTTCCTGTGTTTTAAAAGAAACTGAAGAGCTTGCTAGACAAGTTCTTTATTGTGAATATGCACAGCTCTTCTGGTAAGGAAAGCTCAGCAGAATCATTTAAGTACATTTGAATAGAATCATTCAAATATTATATCTAATCCCATCTCTTGGATCTTATGGAAAAAAGGCAATATCAGTAGGTTCCTGGGTAGCAGAAATCCATGTTAAATTCAGTTAAATATTTGGTCTGGTTAAAAATGAGCAGTAGTTAAGAAACCTGGCAATAGGAGTGAGCTTAAATTTTACATCCCCAGATTAAGGTCTTCCATAACAGAAATCAAGTTTCAATTCTAGAGATACAAAGAAGTGGAAACTCTGTGCTAGATTCAGGAGCACCTGAATACCAGAGTACTATATTATCTGCTGCAAACTGAAAAAAGTTCTAGTGCAAAAGGTGTGTAGCTATGCACCTTTTGCTGAGGAAGAGAGAAGAAAAGCTGGTTGCTCTGGGTAGTGACTAAAGGCTCCCTCACTGCTGCAGTGATTCTAAAGTAAAATCCAGCTCATGTCTTGTTCCCTCACTGCCTCCTGTTTGAGTACATATATAGGAACCTGATCTTCAGTATTCAATAGAGCACTTCCTTAGATTAGGTAAATGGCTTTTTATTCATGTCTATTTACATACTTTTTATATAGCTACCATTGTTAATATTTACAGTGAATGAGCATCAGGACCTGGGAAGACATTAACTTAAATCACCTTTTTTACCATGCTGGACAGTTTCAGTCATTCAGATAGGAAACATGCTGGTTTACCAGTTGTGTTCATTATTGGGCATCACGCTAACAAGCACGATTTCTTTTAATTCCTGTGGTTCATCACAGATGTGAATTTTATGGTCTCAATCTAGTTCTTATTTGGCTATGGGCTGGTCTATGCTATAACTCATTATTCTTGTCTAATACATTCCTAACAGTGAAGAAAATCTTTAAGTTGGAAACAATATAACATGTTGAAAAGCTGAGTAGAAAAGTTTATATAGAGCTCTTGTTTGCTTTTCAAAAGCTTCTCCTTCATAAGCCATTGCAGTGTATCACATTTTATGAAAAAGAAGAAAGTTCCTTTCCCATTTTTTAACTTTCTTTGCTGTGATTACTGCTATCTCAATGTTCTGTAACACTGACTGTTCTACTTGATTGCTTCCTTTGTTGTGCCTGTATTAACTGTGCAGTTATTTTTACTTTTTTTTTACATCTTTAAAGAAAATAGTATTATCCTGTCCTCAATTGGCTAATCAGTACTCCTACACTCCAAGTGACTCTATATAGGTCTTTTTTTCCCTGCAGGATTTAGTATTAACGTCAAAAATAGTTGTTTTGGGAAAGGGTGTTTCTTTATCACACACTTAACCAGTTCAAAAAAGAAAGGACCTGGAAGTTCTTACAAGACATCCCTTATACTGCAATACTTCTGACCCATCCTTTAGTCTCTTTTCAATCTGTGCACATGAAATTCTCAGGTTTAATTTGTTTAATTCATATGTGTATTCAAGAATGGTATATGGAAAGGGAATCAGAAATTTCAGACCATTACTGCATAACAGAGGGTGAAGTAGAAGAAAAACTTTGCAACCTTTTGGAACTTTTAGTGAAACAACACTCAGAAGTTTAACTCACTTCTGTACTCTTTAGTATAATAATATACCTTATGCATTCATGTATATTACTGTAAAGTATGTAAAAATGTCAGTGCTTCTAGGTTTGTAGCTGGAGAATTATGTTTTACAAATATTTTGAACCTTATTATGCAGAAGCATAAATTACTATAAGAATGTGAGGATGTGGAAAATTAGACCCAACAGATATAGTTCTCTCCCATCTAATTCTTGCTACATGCCTTTGGGGTTGATCAGGAATTTTTATGAGGGGCAGTTCTGTAAGATTTAAGTCACCAGAATAATCTTGTAAGTGGATATATGTCTGGCATATCAACGGCTTTGGTTGTTTGGTTGGTTTTGTTTTTACTGACTGGTTTTGAAGCATTATCCTTTCTATGTCTAGTTACAGAATTGTTTTCTGACAAGTGAGTGCTTTAGAGGGTTTTTGGTTGGTTGGTTGGATTTGTTTTTTGTAATTTTTTCTGTATGCTTAGTAGTTACTGTGAGTTGTGAGCTCCAATCCCTACCAATCTCAAATCAGAAGGGCCTTATTATATTGAAGTCACACCAGTGGCAGGCCCCTTAAAAGATTCTGTGACTTGGAAATTTTGCCTAGCTTAAGGGTAGTCCCTGTAATATAGGAGTAAAAACCTAGCAAATGCCAACACAAAATACACTGAGCATGATTAGTGAACTCTTATGTATTCAGATTGAAAAAGATATCACAAGTGGTAATTGGGATATGGCCTTCAGTATCTCACTTTTGCTTTTTACTCTTTTTTTGGTGTATACACATGTATGCATATGTACACGATTTGAAAATATATCTGATTACTTATGTTTCAACTCATAAAATAAGACCAGAGAACAAAAAAGGGCATGAAAAACTACCTAAGCTTAAAAAACATTATCCTGAAAAGGTAGAAACATTTACTTAAAACAAAAGAAAGACCAGCAATTAGATCTGTGTGGCATGTGTGCATACCCACATATTATGGAAATGTAAATGAAAAACTGGGTTTGATATCCAGGATACCTTTTTTGTTTTCCATCCCTGACTCAAGTTGCATCCTGTCTTCTCTTAGGTTAG
>JANHGB010004247.1:0-38683 GCA_026283785.1 Coracopsis vasa | reverse complement strand
GGATCTGGGCAGCAGCGGGGGCTGCGGGTGTTCCTCGGGCCGTGCCCTGCCCGGGGGCTGTGCGCAGGTCAGGCACGGGCCGTGTCCCTCCCAGCGGGGCCGGTGCCCCCGTGTGTTCCTCCAGCCCTTCCGTGCTGACCCTCTGCTCTGCTCCAGGTACGAGATGGCTGCCGGTGGCCGCCTCCTCCTCCTCTTCCTCCTGCCCTGGCTGGTCACCGCCTCACACAGCCCACCCGGCTGCAAGATCCGGATCACCTCCAAGGGGCTGGACCTGGGTAAGGGGCCCCAGGGCCTGGGCAGAGGGAGGTTGGAACACAGCCCTGGTTGGGCTCTGCCTGTGCTGCACACAAGGGCGATGCTGCTGGAGGGAACACAGCCTAGCTGTGGCCAGCCCGGGCTCCCTTTGCTTTGCAGTGAAGCAGGAGGGGCTGCGCTTTGTGGAGCAGGAGCTGCAGAACATCACGGTGTCGGACCTGCACGGGAAGGAGGGACAGTTCCACTACAACATCAGCCAGTGAGTGCTGCCTGCTTCCCGCAGCTCCCTGCACCCGTCTGTGCATCCCACCCGCTCTGTCCCCTGCTTGCAGGGTCAAGGTGATGGACCTGCAGCTAGCGTTGTCAGACCTGCACTTCCAGCCGCAGCAGCACCTCGTCTTCAACATCAACAATGCCTCCATCAGCCTGCGCTTCCGCAGGCAGCTGCTCTACTGGTTCTTGTGAGCTTCGTCCTGTTCCTGCTGCCCCAGGCACCAGCCCACCCCTGGCTGTGCCCACTGAGTGCTGTGGGCTCCTCTCATCCACTTTGTCACTTCCAGTTATGACATTGGGTCCATCAATGCCTCCGCGGATGGTGTCCACATCCACACAGTGCTGCAGCTGGCCAAGGATGAGGCTGGGCGCCTCAAGATCTCCAACATCACCTGCAATGCCTCCATTGCCAGGATGCATGCAGGCTTCTCCGGCACGCTCAGGTACACTCGACACTACTGCAGCAGCCCTGTCTCTCTGCCAGGGCAACTTTGTCTGTGCCCAGCTCCCAGACTTCCCTTTCTGCACCCTTCGCCCCCCCCATCCTGGGCTGTATGCTCGCACGGAGCTGGAGTCACGGGAAGGCAGGCAGCTGCAGAGCTGCTGTTGTGTCCTGCAGGAAGGTCTACGAGTTCCTGAGCACCTTCATTGTCACAGGGATGCGCTTCCTCCTCAGCCAGCAGGTACAGCTCAGTGCACACAGGCAATGGGGAGCCCAGCCTTCTCCTGCCCTGCAGCAGCAGGAGGGCCAGGTCCTCATTCAGACCTCTTAGCCCAGCCCCTTGCCTTTCAGATCTGCCCATCACTGGAGCACGCCAGCCTGGTGCTGCTCAACTCCGTGCTGGACACAGTGCCGGGTGAGTGTCGCTGGGGCAAGGGACCGGAGCTGGGCATCGGGCTGCTCGCGGGCACGGTGACAGCAGCACATCCTCCCGGCAGTGAGGAACTACGTGGATGAGCACATAGGGATTGACTATTCCCTCCTGCGGGATCCGGCCGTCTCCACAGACACCCTCGACTTGGACTTCAAGGTGAAGGCTGGATCCTGCCCTGCTGAGAGCAGCTTTGCTGGCTGCATCCTGGGCACCATGGAGCAGCCTGGGCTGTGCTACAGCTACAGAAATCTCTCCTGTTCTCGGTCTAGGGCATGTTCTTCCCACGTGTAAGAGACAACCAGGAGCTGGAGAACCACGCGGTGGAGCCGGTGATCAAGGAGACCGAGCGCATGGTCTATGTTGCCTTCTCTGAGTACTTCTTCGACTCGGCCATGCACGCATACTTCCAGGCGGGCGTGCTGGCCATCGAGCTCCAGGGGGAGAAGGTAAAGCAGTGCAGGACACCTGGCTACACCAGGCAGCTCTCCATGGGCAGGCAGGAGGAAGGGCTGGGCTCTGCCCACACAGCAGATGAGGGAACAGCGCTGCTGGGTCAACAGCAACTGCTCGCTCGCCCTCAGGTGGTTTGTCCTCCCTGCAGGTGCCCAAGGACCTGGAGGTTTTGCTGAGAGCCACCTTCTTTGGTACCATCTTCATGCTGGTGAGCGGAGCACATGGCCAGGCGGGAGGCACGGGGCAGAGCCTGGCCCTGCTCCCTGCCCGTGGCTCACCTGCCCTCCTCAGAGCCCCACCGTGGATGCGCCCCTGCGGCTGGTGCTGCAGGTCTCGGCTCCCCCCCGCTGCATCATCAAACCCTCAGGCACCTCCGTCTCCGTCTCTGCCTTCCTCAACATCTCGCTGGTGCCGCCAGGCCGCCCGGCTGTGCAACTCTCCAGCATGGCCATGGTGAGCGGGGACCCCTGTGCATGGAACAGCGTTTCCCAGCCCACATGGAAGGCTGCGGTGTCCCAGAGCAGAGGGACAGCCGAGCTGGGAGCAGCACCCAGGGCTGCGGTTCACCCTCCTCTCTGCACAGGAGACAAAGCTGAGCGCCAGGGTGTACCTGCAAGGGAAGGCGCTGCGCGTGCAGCTGGACCTGCGGCGGTAGGGCCCGTGCGGGGCGGCGGTGGAGGCTGCGGGATGGTGCCCCCCGCGCCCCGCTCACGCCTGGTTCCCCCCCGCAGGTTCCGCATCTACTCCAAGCAGTCGGCACTGGAGTCACTCGCGGTGAGCTCCCGCAGCAGCCCCCACCCGGGGCACAGGACACGCCCCGAGCTCCCCAGTGCCGAGCAGGGCCTGGGCTGCTGCTGCCTCGCCCACACCCCTCTCCCCACAGCTGTTCTCGCTGCAGGCCCCTCTGAAGACACTGCTGCAGTTGACCATCATGCCCATCATTAACGGTAGGCACCAGCACTGCCTGCACAGGGCCTGGGGCTGCCGGGCTTGGCTTCACTGCATCTCTCCCTCCCTGCAGAGAGAACCAAGAAGGGGGTGCAGATCCCACTGCCAGAAGGCATGGACTTCACCAAGGAGGTGGTCACCAACCATGCGGTATGAGGACAGCCTGGGCTCCTGCAGTGGGTGCAGGGACTGTGTCCTGTGGGGCAGGGCCCATTCCCACCCAGCCTCATGCTCATCTTTTCCCCCCTCACAGGGATTCCTCACGGTGGGAGCTGATCTCCACTTCTCCAAAGAGCTGCGAGAGGTGATTGAGAAATACCGTCCGGCGCCCACAGCCGCTGCCCGCCCCAGCTCAGAGCCCACAGCACCCAGCGTGGAGCCCCACCAGCTCTAGTGCTTCTCCACACTCACTCCCTCACTGCTGATTGAGGGCAGATCCCGGGCTGGACCCATAGACTGTAGGTAGGAAGCAGCTTCCCCGGTCCCACTGGCACGTCCTGCAGGGCCCCGTGCCCTGGTGGGTAGCAGCAAGGTGGAGACGGACGCTCTGGGAACCCCTGCTGCTCCCTTGCTCCTCATAATAATAAACCTGCGACTCCAACCCCTGTGGCCTTGTTGTTTGGAGGATGTGGCTGTGTTGTGCATGGGGAGAGGTGGGGAAGGAGGTAGCCACAGACCAGTGGCAGAGGGGCTCAGAGCAACTGCCCCTTCCTGCTCTTCTGAGGGCCTAGTTTCCAGGCCTCAGTGACCCTGAGCAGTGGAGGGGACAGAGGACACAGAAGTCTTGGTGCCCCAGCACAGTGTGGCAGCACTCACTGCTGCAGCATCCCCGGCACAGGGTAGTACTCATCAGGGAGCAGAGGGGCAACAGAGCTGTGTGAGGAGCTGTGCATGAGGAGCAGAACCACCTGGTTCAAAGAGTTTATTGCTAGTTCCCAGAGCAGGCGGTGGGACTGTCATTATGGAATGCTTCCTGCAGCAGGATCAGAGGTGGGAGCGGGCTGGGAGCAGACAGCCCTCCAGGAGCTGCCGGCAGCCACCGCCTGGCCTGTGCTTTCCTAAAGGGGCAGCTGCCTCAGTTTGCCCAGGGCTCTGCGTGCACTTCAGACAAAACACTTAATGCAGCCATAGTCTTTGATTTCATTAAGAGGTAAGATGTTCTTTATTCTTGAATTTAATTTAAGAAATGCAGATGAAAGTTTGCGTTACATTTTGTGCTGATTGTTTATGCTCTAAGTTATGCTTAACTATTCTGTAAACTAAGTTCTATTGGAGGGAATCACAGTATATAGTATCTGTGTTGAGAGAGCTTAGTATCTATGCATTTTATTAAAATACAGAATGAATGCTGTCAAACACGTAAGAATTTTTTTTATGGTGTCTCTCCCATCTCTTTCCATGGAGAGCTTGTTAACGCAATGATCTCCACTTATAGTAGAAAATTCTTTTCTCGTTAATCCTTCTTACCTTCCCACCCCCCCATATTGATGAAAAACTGCTTGAAGTTGCCCAGCTGGGCCCTCACAGAGTTTGGTATGTTCTACTGTTATTAAATTCATCTCCTGGTGGCAAATCATATCCCCTCCATTCTTTCTGAGTGGTCAAAAATCTCCTTTTATTAGCAGCATTGATCACATTTACATTCCATTAGGTGATCTTAGAAGTACATCTACACTGTATTTTTTTAATAGAAGCCTTCAGACCTTTCATGGCTACTATTTTAGACAGCTGCTTTACTCATTTTATTTTTGTATGTAAAATCTCATTTTAAGGTGTCCTTCAAACTCTCCAAGCATTGTTTCACATGGGTGGAAATTCAAACAAACCAAAAAGAAAACGAAAACCCCAAACAACCCAAAAAAGTCCACCAAATCTTGTTTCATTTTATCATTAAAAAAGTTTGTCGCTTTTAATATTTATAGCCATGTTTTCCATCTTTGGATGGCTATTGTTTTCCTTTGTTTAAATCAGCAGCCATACTAAGAATAAATGGATGTATTTGCAGATCTAATTGATAGACATTTTTTGGGGCCCAGGGTCTCAGCATTAAGCTGTCTAATGGCTGTTGGAGAGCCAGATACAGCACATCAAATCCTGTGCAAGGCTTCAGGACATCTGAGAGAAAAGCCATTTAACAAAGCTATATAATTTGCCCTTTTCACTTTATAATGGGGGGGAAATCTGGTGAGCTTTGAAAAGGCTTTGATGCAATTCCATCACCATTTTATAAAAGAAGAGATGGAGTTGATTCATCTGCCTCTGTGAGCCATTCCAAATCTGAATACTGCTAACTCATTTTTGGCTTACGCATGGGATTCACAGTACTACTTCTCAGAAGTAACTTCTGCGTTTGAAATCCAAATGCTCATCTGTTTATGGCTTTCTCAGGGAACAGAGCAATGTGCCTTGATTAAAGTACAGGCAGCAGCACACTGCTCAAATTGTAAACCAATAACCAAAGCAAAATACAAGGTAGCCAAAAACAGGCTTCCAAAACAAAAACTGAAAGATTAGTCTTACTATCACCAGTAAATCATCCTAACTGGTAAAGATGATACAACTGCTCCATAAACGACTCAGTTTTTAAACAAAAAAAACAAACCAAAACAAAAGAACAAACCAAATAGCCCAGACCCAAGCAAACAAAAAATCCAAGCAATTGCACTAAAGCCAAGCAGATATATTTGCAAGTCCCATCATTATAGATTGTAAGTTCAAATTGAGGTCCCTTTGTTAATTAGAAAATTTAAATATAGACTAGACTTTAACTGGAGCGTTTATAGTCATAGCCATCTACAAAATAGTGGATGTTAGCATATTCCTTTATTTGACATGTTAACAGGTTGACAGATTCTTGTGTGTTGGATTGGGAGGGTGGCTCAGTGAAGCTTTTACAAGTTGGTTTGGAAGTAAAAAAACTGCTTTTAGGAAATTGTGCTTTGACATTTATACATGGCAGGGCCATATTCTTCCTTGCTTCCTCTTGAAGTGCCTCATGACCTAGGGCCTGACTAAAGAGTGAATTTGACACACTCATTGTGATGTCATCTTTAAGATCAGATAATTTTTATTGGGTTTTCTTCTCATTTTTCTTTTGGCCTTTCTTATTTACACCTTTCTGAAGTGCCATCATTTTGGACTGCTTTCTCCCAGAGGAAACTAGAAATGAGAATTTTGTCTACTTGTGTGTTGCTCCAATATATCCAGCCTACTTTTACTCTCTAAAAGCCTTCAGCAACTGACCAGTTCACTTTAAGTCAAATGTCTTACATGAATTGTTTCTCAAGATCAGTGAAGAAAGCGTCATCTTGAGATCAAATGAGAACATAGAATTTATTGAGTACCTTTTAAAACCCAGGCTGGCAAAAGTATGTCTTTCCAGCAAGATACACCTCATCAGCATCTGTACACAGATCCCATTGCCTCTATGAGGATGTTCCCATAACGAATAAGGCACATAGATAGCATCGTAAACTCACTTCACAGTAAATGCTAGACTTTACCTCTTTCATGTTCCAAAAAGTAGAATCTATGCGGTGGCAGGAAAAAAAAGTAGGGATGGAAGGTAAGTGTGGGAGTGCTCTGAATCATAGTGTGTGATGACCAGGATAATTTAAAGGAAGATGAAAAACTACGAGTATTCTTCAGATGTGAAGCTTTAAGACATTAATTACATAAAAATCATATGACTGCTGGACCTCTAGCCATAATAGATAAAATAATTAGGTTATTTTATTATTTTCTTTGTAAAGAAGGGCAAATAAACTTGATGTCAAGGTTGATAAATTTATAAGGCTGAATTAAACGTGATTATTGTGAAGTATGTGAAGTGACTACTTTGTTTCCAAATTAAAATTAATTTAATTTGTCTCTGAGAATTTAGCTTATTCTGTAGATACATTCTGTTATAAACATTCTTATACATTATGAGAGTATTTTAAAACCCACAACCTCAGACTTGCTGGAAAGCAGAAGTTAAAATATTGATTTCAATAAAACATTTTTTGATTCTAAGAAAAACACAAGACTTCATTTTCATCGATGAGGATAATTTTATCTGCATTCTAATAATATTTAGAATTCTGAATTACACATGATTTTTTTTTTTCAGGATGCAAGGCATGCTGCAGAAGGAGAAATATACACAAAACTTAACCAAAAAATAGATGAATTTATTCAGATTGCTGATTATGATTGGACAATGTCTGAATCAGATGGAAGAGCCAGTGGGTACTTAATGGACCTTATTAACTTTTTAAGAAGCACATTTCAAGTTTTTACTCATTTACCTGTAAGTGTTCAAAATTAAGTTTAATTTCAAACTATTGGAGCATTATTTTATTTTATTTTAAAATACTAAGATTTTGAAGATAGATGTGATTTTTTTGAATTGTGCACATGATGGCAGATGTATTTTAAATTCTTTTTCAGAACAAACATATTTTCAGATGTGTTTCAGTATATTGATGATGCTTAACCATGGTAATACTTAGAAAATATTTTCAAATACTTTAGTAATATTGTTAACAACAGCTAATTTACAAATGGTGTAAGAACACATGCAGTTTTGTAAGGCATCAGATGGCCTTTTTAATTAACCATATTGGTTCTCTGTACACATGCACTGATCCAAGCAATGCAGAATTGGTGCAAATCTTGCATTTGTGCAGAAGATTATGGAGGTCTTGTATTCTCCAAGATTTGGGGATTTTTAGCTAAATAGTTTTGGTCATTAAAAGTAACTTGATTCTGGTTAACTGAGCTTCGTTGAAGTGAATCCTGGTTCATATTCAAATATATCCTGAATTATTTTGTCCCAGCTAAAAGGGTATTGTTAACCTGGTTTATGTACTGATTGTTACATGCTGTTGTCTGGTTTCCACTTGCTTTAAGACAAAAAAGACTATTTCTAGTTTGATTTATCATCATAGTAGTTTATAGCTTTATATGTCTGGAGTAACTTCAGTAAGTCTTTCAAGCTACATCTGCTTTTCATCAGTCCTTAGTTGCTACTGTCACACTGATGTCTGAATGCTTTACCCATATGCAATGCCTATAATAATAATTCCTCAATGCATAGAATGTTTTGAGTCTTCAGACTGAAGTAAAAGATAATTTATTTATGTGCACAGCAAGGTGTTGAAGCTGCTGGCAGTGTAGGCTCATCTGGTCTTCTAAATCACACGTGAAGAGGCTGTGATTCTTCCGTCTCCTTTTTTTTCTTTTTACTGACTCAAAGACATAAACCACTCACAGTGTATCACATAATATTGGTGTGAATGTGACATGTAAGACATGTTCTTGTGTGTCAAATCAGTTGAGATTTTTTGATAAAGAATAGCAAGTTTGTTAGTTTTAAATTCATTGTAACTTGACATACGAAGCAATGTGAACAAATGACACTGCTCCTCAATGGTCATATACATATAACAGTTAAGGGGTATGCAACTTCTAGAAGAGTATGTACGGAAGTCTGTCATGAATGTAGGTTGTGATACAGGTGTTCAGAAATAATGTGTTATGAGGGATGGAAAAAACCGGCTGTGGCATTAGGACTTCAAAAGTGTGAAAGGAATAGAAATTTCTGCCTGGGGGCACAAGTCAGCCTTTGGAGAAGGCTAGTTCCCATGAAGAGTTTATTTTGTAATTTCACACTCTGGTCAGGTAACAGGCAGATGTAGAACTATATGGACAGCTAGTCTGGACTGGCAAGAGAGTTCTGGTAATTTTTTACTTACCCTGTGTATTGCTCTCTGTTCTGGCCTGGTGAGTTGCAGAAACATACAGTCCTATGAATGCTATTGTGCATGAGCTGTGGAGCTTTTATGAAAATGTGTATACAGCTTCGTTATGGTGATTCTGGTTAGATTTGTATTAGTAAGTTATATTCATTAAGAGAAAATTCATAGTAAAAGCATTTTCAAAGATAAGACCAGAACTAGGTTCCATAACTCATTAAAATAGCAGGCGCTTTGAAGTGCTGAACTAAGATAGATTGTCATCTGCTATAGTTGAGATTTGGAATAGTTTAAGTATTTTTTTTCATTAATGGATTATGCCATTAATGTCACAGTGTCATTTCTGAAACAATTTTTGTGTGGCTGGAAGAAACATCCCACTGCTCAAAGTAGTTTCTTAGAACCCTTTCCGTAATTAGAAATCAAAGAATAGAAGTCCTAGCCATTCACCATAGTTTTAGTAAGGAAAAGAGGAGAACAAGTAGAGGAAGCTCAGCTCTTCCTGCCTTAGCATATCTGATCATGTTAGAGGGCATTGTACTAGGGCTAGTGGCACTAGTTTGGCTGTACTAGTTTTCTGTGGTCTTGTTCAAGAGTCACTGAGTTTCTCTTTGATAAGTCTTCCCGTAGAAGTGCTATAATATGTGCTTTAAAGTTGTTTTTTTCTTGTGGACATTGTATTCCTGCTGTTAGAGTCTTGCTGAATTTTAGATATATGTGTAAGCTGCATAAATGCACAGGGATGTGTCTCCTTTTGTGCTTCTGTGTGGGGCTACACTGAAGTATTTCTGTACCAATGTAGACATAACTTCTAAAAAATATATTTTGTGTTACATATCTGTTTCATATAACTTGTGTTATGTTTATTGGAACATTATAGATCTTAATCATGTAGACTGATCTCAGTGTTACTGAATCTGCACACACTGTGTCACAACTTAGTTGGGGTCTGATATCTCTACTGACTCACTGGAAATGTCTTGTGTCTCTAAAGCTTTCTGTATTTTTCTCTTAAGTTTTACATCTCAGTTTTCTCTTGTGCTTGTTTACTGCACTTAAGAAGCAGTTGGGGAAAAGAAAATAGCTTTATTCCACCCTGCAGTTATATTACCATTAGATTTATGTTAAAATTGATTGGGTCGTATTACATTTAGATTCTTACTGTCCAGAGCCATTCTAAGAATTACTTGAACAAAGTATGTTAATGACATACAGATAGCCTCTGTAAAGCCAAGATAGTGAACATGGCATTTTTTAACCTAAGTATTTTGGAATATATGATTTCTTACCATGAAAACTTTCTGTAAAGGCATATCAACAGACACTTTGTAATTTGTGATGTTTTAGCATACAGTTCTTTGTTACAGAAAAACATTTTATTGCCAAATTAGTATTTTCAAAATTCTAAGTTTTTTGTTATGCCTCAACAAAATACTATATAATTTCACAGGTTAAAAAAAAAAGGTAATTTAAGGAATTATGTACCTGTAATTGTTCTTTTTGGAAGTTTTTTATTATCTTTTATTGCTACCAATTTTTTATTCTTTTTTTTTTTTTTTTTTGATGTTGACAGTACATCTTAATTTTTTTGTTTTGATTGCCTTACTGGTTTCCTTCTCAGAATAACAACAATGACCATGCAGCTATGTCGGTAAGTAGATGCAAGATGAAGAAAAAGCATGTGAACTGAAAAACTATGGACTGCCTGCAGGCTTATTGCTTCAATTTTTAATCATTTAATAAAAAGATCCTTCTCTTTTGCTGATGACTTACTGCATACCTTGTATGGTTGCATGCAGCGATCAAGTTAAGGACTAACATTGGGGTTTCATACACTGGGACAGCAGGAGCCCTAAAAACCTTGCAGAAGGTTGGTGTGGTGTGCCTTGCATCCAAAATAAGATCATTTAGAAAAGACTAGGAGGCCTTTTGGAAGAAAGGTCAGGTATCAAAATGCAGCTATGAGACATGCATACAGAATAAGGGTAAAGTGATAGAATAAAGAATCAGTGAAAGTTCCGTCATTTCTCTGCTACATCTGTCTGGGGCTAAGGGGATGTGTGTACTCAATTTTTATAATTTTTTCTAAGATGATGAATTGTATTTAGGAATTCTTTCATGCCCTGATTATTTTCAGGTCATCAATTTTTGTATGAAGAGTTTATTTTGATTTGACGTAAACATTTCCATGATAACGAAAGTCTTGAAATTAATATTATTCTGTTAAGAGTGCTGCTGAATACTGAATTTCTGAACTTTTGATATTTTTTTCTAATTATATGGTAGAATCTTGTTCACTTAATCAGTGTACAGCAACAAATGTGTACTGTGATGTTCATTGTTTAAGTGAACAAATCGTACGTCATTTAAAGTACATAGTATCTGAATAACCCTGTTCATTGCTGTAATCTGAAAAACAATTTGCTGAGTAGTGGCTCTGTGAATCTGGAAAGAGGATCTACAGTGGGCTTCTAAGTTGTTAGAACCCTGGAGCACATGAGTTACAAGTGAAGGTTTAGGGAGGTGGATTATTTAGTCTGTTAAAGAGAAGGGTGGGGAGAGGGAGATCCAGTGGCAGCCTACAACCTCTTAAAGAACAGATACAAAGGTGATGGAGCCAAACTCTTCCTGATAGGACAGACAAATCCACATGTAACTGTGGTCACAGGTAGAAGCTTGTGAGGTGGGGCTTTGACGTTAAGAAAAAGGTTTGCAAAAAGAGAGTACTGTGGTGTTAGAGAAGGTTACCCAATGAGGCTGTTGAATTCCTCTCAGTTGTTTTGGAGGCTCAGCCAGAGTAAAGGACAACAGACCTGAACTCGTGTTGGTAACAGTCCCACTTGGGTAGGAGATTGGACTAGATGACATTGATGTTTACTCCAGTGAACATTTCTATGATTTGAATACTCAGCCTGATGTTGAGCTGTCAGGCTAATAGGTGTTTTGAACGCTATGGATATTGATTATTTTGTGTAGAAATACTTCCTGGTAATGTAGAATAGGTATCAGTGTGCTGGTTATGTCACCACCAAGCACTAGCAGAATTTCAGCAATGCAAAGCACAGAGGCTACATTCCTTTTGGAAGGTTATAATTTGAGAGTTGTGGAGTTATTAATGGTTCTCTTTTCTAAAAAGTCACAAGAATTTTGTCTTTAGATTGTTTCTGTTTTCAGGGTTTTTTACATCCCATTTTAATTTTATATTGCAGTTTATAGTTCCATTAGATATTCTGAACCAAAAAGCAAATTGAAATTGCATTATACAACCATTAATCTCATAAAATCAATTAGGTGATCAAATTTGTTATTAAAGATCTACATTTTTTTAGCTTTTATTGTGAACAGTTAAAGAAAAATTTTACCTTTTATTTTCAAATCAGTTAAATTGAAATTATAAAGGGTGTGTATGTAGGTGTTTTTAATCCAAGTTTAGAATTAGCTGAAATTTTATTCTTGACATACTTTGCCAATATAAAGTTAGTATTGAACAAATTACTTTCAAGTACGTGTTCTTTATTATTTCAGTAGAACTTGGGGCAGAGACTGGAAGTAGAATTGATTCTTAAAAATTCCATTATTGTTTTTTACTATACTTGTATATTAACAATAATTCAAAAGTTGGATTTTAGTCCTGATGTTAAGTAATATAATGCTTTAGTTACTCTGACTAATAAAATCTGTATCTTTAGTTTCTTTGAATTTTTAGAAATTTTTTCATTATGTCATTTCATATTGTTAAATTCCTCAGCTTCTTAGATTTAACATAAGTTTTGCTATTTCCTTTTGTGCTTAGGATGGCAGTTTGTGTTATTTTATTGTTGCCGTGATTGGCAGCAAACCCCTAATTTCACAGCTTGCAGTGAGGGTGAAGGGGTGGTGGTTTTCTGCAGCTATATTTAAGAACTGTCAATCAACAGCCTCCATGGGCTACTTAAAGAATGGCGTTTCTTACTGGTTTCTCCAAATGCCGCTTCATGCTGTCTTTGATTGGCACAACCTGGCAGGGAGGATGGATGAATCTGTCACTGGCCGGTTAATTGTGTTGCTGGTCTCAGCCTGACATCAGGTCTTTGACTCCTAAGTGGCTCAATACAAAACAAATTAGCAGATTGTAGTCATATTTCTCATTCTATATGCTTTGACTTTGTTGAATGCAGTCCATAAATCATATTGACTGACACCACAGTGAATGATGAAAGCTGCTTTTGAGATAGCTAGCATGGGTCTTAGAAAGGAGTATTGCAAAGGTGCCGTGGAAGGATGCATATGGCTGACCCTTTGGGAATTTCCTAGGAGCCAAATGTCTCTTTACTGCAATTGTTCTTAGGAGAAAAGCTTTTGGGTCCTATAAAAAAGGATTTAATATGTCAGCAGATTCTCTTTACAAGCTCCTTTGAAATATATGAAGTTTGTCTAAGGGTTTTCTCTTTTTACTAACTTGTATTTCAGCAAAATGTGAAGGCTGGGTGAAAAAACAGTTGCCTTTAACACTGTTAGCAGGTGTTTTTGCTTATAGAATAGGGTCCTTGTTTCCTAAACTTTACATTGGTTGAGTGGAAGAATAGATTTTGTAGATAGCAGCAATTAGCATAGGCAAAGAGGAGATAATAGTAAGTGTCTCCAAATGGGAGGCAACTGGAGTGAATGCAGGAAGCCTGCTGAATATTTGCATGCTTTTGAATATAAGTATTTATTTGCTAGGTACAATAACCACAACCACCTTATTAGAAAAGAATAATAGTAATTTAAAAAAGAAAACAACAAACACCCAAACCTGACAAAAAATAAACATTAAGAATGTTTTAAAAATAACAGAGATTTGTTTAATTCTGGAAAAAAAGTTTTACGGCTAAGTTAATGAATCCTTAAATTTCCTCTTCAAAATGTTTTATGAAAAAATAGCAAGGAATTGGCTAATTGGTGGAATTTCGGAGACAGATTTTTAATTATATCTCACTTGTCAAACATAAATTTGAGTTTAATTTATTTCTGAATATTGTACATCAAATGTATTTTGAACTGGGAAGCACTGTATTTTGAAGAGGATAATAGTAAATTTCACATTTCTCTCAGTTAAAATTCAGCATTTTCATTGATATATGTAGCTTTGTTTTTTCTCTAGTTTTAAGAGAACTGAATGTATTGAGGAAGTATAAACTGTGTATAGTAAACTCCTATTATTCATTGATATGTCATGTGAACAATAAGCCTGTAGTTCAAGTTACATAGTTGGAAATAATTTAAATGTTAGGATGTTTCCATTTTATAAAATTTAAAAATAAACATTAAACTCACATGTAGTGATACTTAAAGTCCAAGTGGCTTTTACCATGTCATGTCTGCATTGTAATCATTATCTTGTGCTCCAGTACTATTGATATTTGCCAGACTGCAGCAATTAACTACAGATGCTTGTTAGAAATATAAAATTACGTCTTTTGTTTAAAGTATTATAGGAGTACAGATTATTTGCATGTAAAATAAATTAAATGTTAAAATTTTTCTTGACAGCCTATTAATCTGGTTGTACTTTTATTACATTATAGTGGCAGCATAAATAGGACATGGAGCTGATTTGATGGAGCAGTACATTAAACGGAGATGCACTAGTTGTTCCATTAAATCAAAATGTCATTTCCATTAAGTATTTCAAACCTACTACACTGTAATTAAATGAAGTGTGGCCCATTGATTCCCCTTCTCAACTCCTTTTTTTCTTCCTTTTCCCTCTTTTTTTTCCTCTTTTTTTTTCCCATTCATATTGATATTGTTCTGCTTGGGGAATAGAGCTATGTGTCTCCAAGTGTAATTACCATTGGGTTTGGGAGACTTTTAAGCATGCTGTTCTGGCGTTGTTTGTTACATTCCTTGTTGTCAGTTCATCTGTTTAGGTAAAAAATGTTATTTGCTTTTCTGAGATTTTCAATTAAGAAACTGACATCTCATTTTAGATATAGAGCTCCTAACTGTTTAAGGTGTCCTAATGCTGAAGAGGTATTAGCAAAAGCCATTTAATGTTTCAGTGTGACATGTGAGGAGAGTGAATGCTTTCCATTGTGTTGTCTACATTTTAATTACATTGTAACAAAGAATGGATTTTTAAAGTTAAAAATATTTAGGGCCAAATTTGCTTTCAGTTATATGTATACATGAAAATTCAAGTGACATGAGCAAATTGTCTTATTAAGGACAAGATCTGGCTCTACAGATGTTGGAGGAGAACTTTCCAAACTCTTGGGACCAGTGAACTGGATAGATCAAAGCGGTCTATCCTTACCATTTTTCATTGCTTATATATGTTTCTGTGAGTCAACAGTGAATTGATCAACGTAACTTTGCAGAAAACAGCTGGGGTACTATTGCTTTAGAGAAATGGGTGTCATTGCTTTACTGACAGATATAAGTAAAACAACAGTGGTGTGTGCCCTAGTAGATTTATTACATAATTATGATTTCTTTCATGTAAGCATGTTAATAGTTTTTTTTGGTTTAATACATATTGTAACATAGATATTGGTTGAAAAGCATAGTTTCAGTACATTAAGCTACAGAGATTCATATAATTCACATTTGAAAGCCAAGATCACTTTGCTCTAAAAGATTGCAGTGCTATGGATAGAATGGTGAATAGATTGGGTATCTGGTCTTAATTGATCTTCTTAATTTTAATTTAGAATTTCCATATCTTTCACTTTTTCTTTTATTTTTTAATTTTTAATATTTTATCAAATTAAAGTCTGATTTTGTGCTTTGCTTTTTGGTCTCATGTTTGGAAAATTATTTGTCTCAATTACATATACATTGACATTGTAAAGAGAAATGTTACTAATTAGGCTATGTTTGGAAAATGATTTCTACTTTGTACAGCAGAGGGCTACATTTCATTTTGCTAGTAGTTGATTACTAGCAGCACTGACTTATTAAGCACCTGAAAAGATGATGGATAACCATGAATATTTGTAAAAATTTAGCAAGAAGCTTTGAGATGGAATTCAAGCAATTAAAGTGCCAATAATTAACACATGCTATTATGAAAAATGGCCTAGCTGAAAGCAGTGATTTTGATTTATAGAAAATTTGGGTGTATTTTACTGACTATTGTTAAATATATGCAGCATGCTTATTTGCATTACATTCTTGCTTTCATTGTTTGGGTGAAAAAAATTAAAATAAATCCACAAAACTGTTCATATGCTTCAGCAATTTATATTGTTATTATTTTAAAAATGTCCTTGTATTCATGAAGACAGTTGGATTTCTGGAAGAAATATCAATTGTTGCTATACCATATATTTAATTTAGATCTCTGATTGATTTAACAGAAACAAAGCAAACACGTCAAAGAAATAATAGCAAGTATGATCCTTCTCCTTCTAATCTAAGCCCTGCATCATTAATGCTTCAGTGTGTTTTAAAATCAAACCAGATAAGCAGTTCTTTAGTGACATATAATTTATTTCTATCTTAAAATTTGTTGCTCTTTCTACTAGGGAAAAGTGGCCCAGACAGCTTGCATGTCAGCTTGCCAGCATCTTTCAACATCCCTAATGCAGATGCTACTGGACAATGAATTAAAACAAATAAGCATGGGAGCAATTCAGCAGTTTAATTTAGATGTGATACAGTGTGAATGTAAGTAGATGTTGCAGAATTCCTATTTATATCTGTCTTAACACTGCAAAAAAGTTATTTAATGTAAGTCACATACAGGTCTTTTTTCCATAATCTGCTAAAGCTTTGCCCTTAAAAAAAAAACCAAAACAAAAAAACCCCACCCCATATTCTTGTAAATGTATTTCTCAGTAAGTATGTTAACATTTCTGGGAATTTTTTTATGAAACCTTTTTTAACTCAAGTATCTGATTAAGACATGCAACTGTTGTTACTGTTAATGGGATCATAATTGCTATACCCAGTAAAAAGACAATAATACAAAATTGCCCAAAAGCACCACATAAATATTATGGGTTTATAGTTGAGGGAAAAAAGATCAAATGTCTGTGAAATTTTAATTTTCCTTCTTGAGTTTATTTATGATGACACAAATTTTAAATGTGCTGTTACGTAAGTTTTCCTCCCTCCTAGAACTACTACTGCCTTACTCACTCTCCAGAATAATACTACTGATTTAGTAGACATCAGATGTTCTTTTATTCTTACTGTTCAATATATGGCATCAGGATTATTTTATAAAACTGGTTCAATCCAGCACTGAAGGCAAGATTAGTTTCCTCAGTGTTTTGAGTGTAGGTCACTGCTGAGGATGAGCTGTTAATCTGTATGAAGGAAGTTACTTCCATAACATCATTGTGTTATGAATAGGTTTTAGGTCTGGTTTTGTAGTTGATGACTGAGATATGATGAAAAGACTTGCTAGCATTTTTTTCAATGCATGTTTTTTTCAATACTTATGCTCTCTTTTTCAAAGTATCTTTCCTCTTACGTGTTTGAAGCATGGATCTCAATGGTTTTGGTAACAGCTGTAAAATGGGGGAGTTCTGCAAGTCACATCCTGAGGTTTTTAGTTTGGGCACGTGGAAAACTTGGCTACTTAAATAGCAGCCACCTATGGGAAATTAGATTTGATTTTAAGCAATTTGTTTCGTATCACTAAAGGTTCTTGTGAGAGTCCAGGGACAGAGTTAAGGGGCATTTTTTACATTTTAACCATATGCTTATCTTTCCTTCTCCTGCCTCATTATTACATTCCAGCTAAACTGTAACATCATTCTGACAGTTCTTCATTACACAGCCTTAAGGCCTTTCTGTGTGTGAAATAAATTGACGGGATTATCAGGGTCCAATTGAAAAAATATGTGATCATGACATTAAAGTTTGTGTTCTGATTGCAGAAATTGGCCAAACAGATAATGGTTTGACTTTTTGATTTTATTTTTTTTTTTTTTTACTTTTAGTACACTTGATGTTGCAAATTTAGTAGTGTTCTTTTCAGGTAAGTGGGTAAGGGTAGAGATATGTGCATTTGTGTAGTTTTCTAGATGTAAAAAAGATCCTACTTGTGAAAACAGAAATTCCATAGTATTTATAGTACTGACACCATAATCATTCATCTAGACAAGCGGAATTGGTGCACCCACTAAACAGTCATCTGCCTTATGAATAAATAGTGTAGCAGTGAAAAAAAATATCATCTGTGAACAATGCAGTACTTCACTACACTGTATAGATAAAGCAGTTCAGGGTTTCACTTGGGGATTTCTAGCAGTACAGGGGATAAAACGTATGCCTTGCAGGTGACTTTCACAGTATGAACACAGCAAAGTAATGAGAAGTCCCAACAAGTCTGTCTGTTGTCTGATCTCTGAGTTGCTTTCAGACCTTTTTCTTTTCAGCCTTTGCCCTATAGTGTACCATTCTCACATCTATTACTGCTCTTTCTACCATCTTTTGTTGCTGCACAGTGGAAACTTCAATCAGTGAAGATATCTTAGGAGAGTTTTAGCTAATCTAACGTGATAATGTTTCATTGTTTAAAGATTTAAATATAACTTTGAGACAGCATGTTTTGTTATATGTGGCGGTTATATTGAGCATATTGAGGACATGGAAAACCTTCAGCCAAAATGAGAAAGTTTCAAAAAGCTGTTAACTTAAAGACTGAAAAATGTATTCTTTCCATCATGGCAAAACATCTGGTGTGGCTTGTATAGATGCAAATAGAATAAATTTTAATTCTTCCTTTCTGCAAAGCTTTTAAAGCATGTTAGAAGAAGTTTGGTTTTTTGCACAGAAACCCTTTGAGTAGCTTTAAGATAATTATGGAAGCTTGTCATAATAGTATATTGCAACAAATAACATCTTACAATCTGTGGAATAAGGGATCGATGCAAGATTTTGCTCAGACTTCTTTGCTGTTGTGGTTTCATTCATAAGGTCCATCACAGGCACATTCCAGGCCTCACTGTGTGCCTGTGATTTATGTTCTTGTTCATCACCCTCCCCTAGCTTTTTTCTTTGACACTTAATGGATATGACAGTGACATTTCAATTAGTGGTTAGAGTGTGCAAATAATTCTCAACTGCTGGGTAGTTTCCTACTGTATTGTATACATGGATTTGGCATTTTACTTATAGACACAGTGGAGTATACTCAGATGCATTTTGAACTAAGAAGTTATGTGAGATAAGATATGTGTAAAATATGTTGCAATATGTCAGATATGTGTAAAAGGTTACAAGTATCTGAAGATACTTTTTAAAAAAAAAATCTTGGCAATATTCTAGGTATTTATTCTGATCTTTAACATTGCACTTTTATTCTTTATAATATGAGCTGCAGGAGATCTAAGTGAAAGCAGGAAAATGTTATTACTTGTCAGCTTTTTTTTTTCTTCTCCATTAAAAAGTAATCAGCAGTCCAGCCAACAACCCAACAATTTGTTAATGAACAGTGGTATGTTAAAATAGGCAGTTGCTGAAGTTCATAGTCACAGCAAACGGATAAAATAGTAAGTGGACTTCCAAGAAAGGAAGGTGGAAGGGAAGGAGATGATCTTGTGTTGAATTCTGGGATTTCATCCTGCATTGCATTTCTATGCAAAGCAGAACAGAAAATCTGGAAGCAGCTGCTTTTTCTTTGCTTTTGCTCAAGAGCAGTAATAGTATGAAGTGGTCTTCACTGGTGATTTATTAATAAAAAACCAACCCAAACAACAAAACAAACCAAGTTACTGTCTTTTTTCTCTGCTTCTATAAGTTTTTTGGTTTCTTTCCAAAAAGCCTCAAAGCTTTCAGTTTGATTTCAATTTGTCCTTTTGTAGTTGAAGTATTTCTCTACTTTTTCTACATATTTTGTAATTTATACCGTCCAAATCTAGATTCCTTATATCAGCTTTTTATCAAGGAATTAGAACTTGTCAGAAATTCTTAATTGATGGAAGAGTTACAAGTAATATTCATCATTTATGTGTTTTAACAGAGCTGAATTGTGAAACAGGATTAATTGGCAGAAGGAGGTATGGTTGAGTGGGTATCCTTCTTCACCCAGACATGAATCTGTGCAGCGATGAAGAGGTTTTGGGTCCTGCCTATTAGTGAGCATGGGATAGCAGAGAATTAGTGCAAAGTAGGATGCAATGTACCTTGCTAAATAGCTCTAGCAGGGCTTCCTGCCAGCCCTTGCTTTTTCACCCACTGTGTGGAGAGCTGTAGTATCCTATCCAAGAGCAAGAGAGATCTTGACCCAAGTGCTCTCTGTTGAGCATACACAAAGGTGATCTCCAGGTGGGCATGCCAGAATCTGAGGAAACCAAATCCTATTTTTCCTTGAGAAAGCACTTTATTCTTCTCTGGAGGCCACTCACTTTACCTGCTTCTTCTCTCATCTGGGAAGCCAGGTTAACTTAACTCAGTTGAGACCATCCTTCATCTGCCAGTCACGTATGGCAGCACGGGAGTGAGGCGAAGCAGTGAGACCTCACTGGGGGCAGGGCTGGGGGCTGCTGCCTGGCCAGCTGGCAGCTCCCTCAGGGAGGCTCCCCTCCAGGCATGTTTGAACAGCTGGAGCATCCAGCAGGGCTGCAAAGTGGCTGACGGCTGCTGAGATCACCACCCGATTCTCCACTCTTCCTTTAAAAATACATTTGTAGCTTTGCTGCCCTGCCTGTGAATCACTGCTATGAGGATGAAGTAAAACTGTCCTAATTTAGCTTTTCATCCGAAGTCAGGACTCTGAGCAGCAAAACTATTTATCAGGGATCAGGTACTGAATTCCCAGACAATAGAGGGGCACAACCAGATAATGGCTAAAAGATGGGGTTTTGAGAGAATAAAATGAAGAATAAATGAATATGTTAATAAATCTAGAAGTGCATAGAAATTCAGAACAATTTACAATTAAAGATGTCTTAAATTTTATTTTGGCAGACATAGCCTTTTTCTTAAGATATCCATTAACACATATATACATCAATTCACTTATGCCCTACATACAAAATGTAATGAAAAGATCAAAGCAAAGTATTCAAAAGAAAATGGACTGAAGTAATCTTTACAATATTTAAATTTACCATTCTCATATATGTGTTACCTCCCAGCCTGGTTTTGTATTATTACATACTTTATTCATTAGATCCTACCTCCTGTAAATTCCCAAACTGCCTGTTGTAGGAAGTACGTTGAGATTATGTATATAGTGGACACACATTTTGCCAAAGATCCTGTTCTGTACACACAGAAAAGGTCTACACAATATCAGCAAAGTGCAGGGAAAGAAGATGTTAACAAAACCCTGGTGAATAACAGATTAATGTAATGCGTATTTTCAGCTTATTTTCCTGAAAAACATTGATGTTCCTGATTCAAACTGCCAAGCAGCCAGTTGTTTGCTGCTATATGTGACAGTTTAATGGTGATCTTTGCATTTCATTCTCATATATTATAAAATTCCTGAATGCTCTTATGCACATTAAACCAACCAACTGACCAGCCCCCTACTCCTCCAAATCCTCTTTAAGCCTAGAATGAATGTAGAGGGTGAATATTTTAAAAGATGTATATATGACAATGTTTCATTACTATTTGGAAAAGGACCCTTAGGACAAAGACATTAAGAATGTTAATCCTGTTCTTATAATATCTTCCTGAAATGCTGTGCAGTAGAAAATATTTAATTAGCTTTGTAAAATTGTTAGCAAAACTTAAAAGCCCTGAGCTGAGGGTGGAGGAGGAACTGTCTGACTGTTACCATAAGCAGATTATCTTTTTGCCCTTTGAACTCATGAAATTGTAATAATGAAACAAATTCTACTGTAGTCACCTGTCAAAAATGACCCAAATGTGAGAATAAATGCTTGTCCTGTAATGAGTGTCCCTGTTGTTGTGAATGCATTCATAATATAAAATTATAGTTAAAAAGATCAAAGCTGGTGCAATAATTAAGTTTGGTTCTGTCGTGGTTGCATGCTTCTTGTTCTATAGTTGCAGTGGTAGTAGGTACTATATAGACAAACTAAATCCTACTGCATTTTTAGGGTACTGCATTTTTAGGATAAATTCCAAATTCAAAGCTTAATGAGCTGCAGAAAGGATGCAAATATTTGTCCTGTGGCAAGTAAAAGTATTCTACTATAGGAAAGTAGCTACCAAAGTATAACGTGCCAGCAGCTAACTGAAACATTTTGATGCAGGTCACACTTTTCAGTTATATTCGCTTTTCAGCTCTAAAGCCATTCCTTTGCTGTAGAGCTTCCTTCTCCCAGTGCTACCATGGCAGAGCTGGAGGAGCTCATATTCTAGTGGGAGAAGCAGGTCTCAGTGTATACAGTTATACAGGATCAGATACAGATAAGCCTTATCTTTCAAGAATAGTATAGGTTCTCTTCCTCATTTAGGGGATGTAGAAAAAACCCCTTCTGACCGTCACGCTTATCCTCCTTACTGGTGTGCTGCCACAGCTTACAACCCGTTCATCCTTTTTCAGCTGTTTGGTATGGGGCATTGCTAAGAATTCCATGCTATAGTATGGTGTTCCTATTTCAAACACCATGTTTGACTGACCAAGGGGGCCACCGTTGCAGCCTGTTTGTCTATGAAGAAAGGGTAATCCCAGTGGCCGTGAAATACCTGCAGAAGAGAGACATGAAGACACCCAACCCTTTAGCCTAGGGCATTCAGAATGGTGCTTTTATAGGCCTGGAGATCTTTTGTTCTTCTGCAGGCTGGTAGTTGTACAGACTGTTTTCTCTTTTGCATTACCATAACACAAGTAATAAATTCTGCCTCTACTGGTATAACTGCTACTCTGATATTATATTCATCTATTACTAAGATATCATAGATATTCTGAGATGGTCTTAGTAGCTTCTTGTACCACTTAAATAAGAACCTTTATTTTCATTTAGAGTTGCATTCCATATAATAATTTTTAGACTCTTGGGTAGTCTGTTTGAATTCATTAGATTCCTTTAAGTTGAAAGCATACATTTAGAAGTAAATGACTAAGCCCATTATTTTACTGTCAGGTTGGCTCAGACACCAATATCTCTCTGGGTGTTACTTGCACTTGATGATCCAGATTTTCTAAATAGCCATAAAAAAAAAAAACAAAAAAAAAAAACAAAAAACCACACACCAGAAAAAACAAAGCAAACAAAAAGCCCCAAAACCAAAAAATCAAAACCAAACTATTAAGGATTTCATATTACTTTTCAATATGAGTAGGAGTCCATGCAGCACAGTAGAGTTGAGCACTGGATCTGTGAGGATGTGAGGCAGTGGGTGTTTCTGGAAGTGTCTTTGTTATTAATATGTGACTTGGAGAAGGAAGACAAAAACTATTTTTTTCCTAAGTTTAACAATTATCAATGATTTCCTAATTTAAATGAACAGCTTTCCTTTTTCATTAACGTGTTACCATTTTTTGTGTTTTTAGTATAGTATTGCCTTCCAATTTTGCAGGATATTTTTGGGTTCAAGAAGAGCAGAAGTTCATTATTAATAAGATGGCTAAAAGGCATGAACAGACATTTCAGCTCTGCTCTGACTTTGGCACGTAGAGCTTTCTAGCTGTTGCCTACACATTAAACAAACTCCCACCTCAGTGTTTCTCTTTTATTGCTGTTTGGCCAGAGGTGGGATTTTTATAGTGCGGATGCTGTAACAAAAGCAGATGTTTGAAAATATGTTGACAGCCATGGAATTGGTATTATTTTGAAATTCTTCAGTAATCATTCACCCCAGGCCAAAAAAAAAAGATGTTGGTTTCTTTGGTTGTAGCAATACTACTGAGTTAGAACTTCAAGCAAAATTCCTAATAATACTCCTAAAGCTACTATTCTTTGGGATTATTGGAAAAATGATGGAAAAGTTGTATGTTGGTTTGGCTGGGTTTCACTGTGAGTTATTAGTTTAAGCTATGATTCTATTATTCTAATCTGTTTCTATCAAACTAGTTTTATTTTAATGCTAGCTAGCATTTGTATTGCATAGAGCTTGATTTTCTGATATTTTTTTTTATCTATCTCTGTAATATTTTTAACTTTTCTTTGCAGTGTTTGCTAGTTCTGAGCCTGTGCCCGGATTCCAGGGAGACACCCTGCAGTTAGCTTTCATCGACCTCAGACAAGTAAGACACTAGTTGGTTTTTTTTATCCTGCTAATTTCCCCTTTTGACCAATGCTGAAGTTATTAAATTCAAGAACCTTTCATGGTTTTGCATTCCCATGTAATTAGTTTTGAGAAGTGGTTATTTGAAGTGTTATTAGTGGCACTATTCCCTGTAATTTAGCATAGAACTCTTTCTCCAGTGTGTTGTTAGGGGGCACTGTGCTACTGGTACTGTTACATGTATATAAGATAAAATTTTGGCCTTGATAATTTTGTAAAGATCCTGTGAGGCCTTTTTCATGAGTGTACATGTTACCCTGGTGTGTGCTGGCCTGTTTCCACTCTGAGCAATTGCTTCTGTCTGCAAAACTACTCACTGAAGAGCAAAATCAGGCATGGTATTATTTAGCGTTTCCTTTTCTTAATTTGTTACATAGAATTCTTCTAAACTATTAGAAAACAGCATTATTCCAGCTGGCTGATCTTTATATCAAATTTAATTTTAAATTCCTTAATACTGGAAGGACTTTTCCATGGTACTTACCAAAAGGAAGGTTTTTCCAGACTAAAATCTATTTATCTTAATTTCACATAGTTATTTCTATTCCCTGCTCTCTAAATTCTGACACTATATCCACCCATAAAAATTCATTTTCAAACCCTTTCATATTTGAAATAAGCTTTTAGAA
Organism: Coracopsis vasa; assembly: GCA_026283785.1. NCBI lineage: Eukaryota > Metazoa > Chordata > Aves > Psittaciformes > Psittacidae > Coracopsis > Coracopsis vasa. Next base: position 14,386 of record JANHGB010004247.1, on the reverse strand, counting down.
AGGATTTATTATCTCACAAGATTGCGAGCATAAGTGTCATTTAAATAGCGAAATGAATCATAAACTACACATGGAGTTAAATGTTAGTGATATTTTTCAGCACCATTATGAGCCTGTCAAAGTCATCAGAAGAGAAATGTAGAAATAATTCCATACCAAATTATCTATACAATAAGAATATTTTTGCTTTTAATAACTTAGTAGGTTTTTCACAGCAAGATTATGAAAAGGCATTTCAGAAGGGAAAATTCCTGAGGCAAAAGCATTCCAGTTTCTCCTAATAGTTAGACAGGACTTCATTAAAGTGTCTTTTTAAATGAAAATGTTAGAAGGTGGAGTTGTCTGTTATATTCTCACAGTAATATAATGATGGATAATATCCACAATGGGATAAGTGTGAACTATGCAAGGAGGATATAGGATTGTGGCCGTAGGATTTGTTCATGTGATACTTGTATGTTAGAGTTCTAGCCTTCAACATGTAAAGATGTACTCTGCCAGACTTCAAATACCACAAGTCTTGCCTTGACTAGCAGCCTTCCTCTTCTGGATTTTTTTTTATTTCTCTTTTATTATCAATGTTGGAAGTGACTAAACATCTTCCAATTTGTACTAAGTCAGTTTAGTTGAGGGGAAAGGATGTTGAGAGATTTTGGCACCATTTCTGTCATCCACATAAATGGTATAAATCCTTGCATAGCCTTATGTTTGTTTCAAGGAAAAATGTGATTTCCAGCTATGCAGGACAGGCTGTATGTATACTTGCTACAGGAAATAGATAAGAATGTTTTTTTATGTTTTAAGCACCAACTATCAAGCATGTCACATAAATAGGGTTATGTTGCTTATGATAGCTTTCAGTTTATGTTAGCAACTTATATTTAGAATTTTCTTGATGCATGTAACGCTTTATAGAGGATGCTCTGTACACTGTGGGAATCTAATCAATTTCAGATACTTTATAAACAGCAGAAGTCTGGGCAACTGTCTTTATTGGGTTGCAATTGGAGCTTATAGATATAGAATAATTCTAGTACATTTGTTTTGGTTTTTACTACATTTTTGCATACCTCACCAAAAGGTATTGCAAGCACACATTAAAAAAAATTACAGTTTAGTAAGGATTTGCAGTGTTTTCCCTCTTTTCCTTATTTGTGATCCGTTTCTATCTTAGTAGGGTGGATGACAGTTCTTTTCAAGAATACTTAGAAAGGCAACAGAGCCTTTTTCAAAAAGTTCTTATAAAAGGTCATGCTTCTGTTTTTTAGTTTGAATTTGATACTTCATGAATTGCAGGATATGAAAGATAAGGAAGTAGGTCCAGTGGTCAGGTTTTACCTGCCCACCCGGACTGTGCCCTGAGGTCAAACTCCTGATATTGGCTGTTTGGTACAGAGGAGCTGATGACAGGTAGGGGCTGATACAAGGGGGAAAGCTTGAACCGTATCAAAGCTAAAAGGCAGGAGATTTGGGACTCAATGAGAGACTGTAGCTAAAAGATGGATCAGCAGGATTGCCCTCTTCTTAAAAAGCAGCTGACCTGCAAGGGAAAAGACTTTATCGTCCTGCCAATCACGTGGTTGCTAATGGAAGCCAGTTATCTCAACAACAGCTTACTCTCTGTTGTATTAGGGCAATGTGTAAGATTAATGAGGATTGGGTAGTAGAATATTGTAGCACATTTTACTAAAGAAGTAAAGTCACTTACAAGGAGCGAGCTTGGAAAACAGAAAGGGAAGAGCTACACTTGGATGATTACCATGGGGGGAGAAGCAGCTTTGAAAAGAATTGCCATAGGTATTTTCATCCTAACAGTTCCTGATCCTGTCTTTCTCTGAAGACAATGTATGGACAGCATGTTGTCCCCAGCAAGCCCACTTCTATCCTTCTTCCTTCCACAGGCATTGAAGGGCAAACAGAAAGAGAAACAGCTGGCATGAGAAAGACTTGCTTCTAGGAAAAGAACAGTGGTTAGGAGTAGAAGCTCTAAGAGGCCAGGAATCACAAAGTGACAGGCACTTACCAGTGTGCCCTTTAACAAGCCACCTCTTTCTCATTATACTATCCCCTCTTAAGCTCTGGTCATACTTAACATGCTCCTTAAAGATCTTAGTAACCTCTAGAAACTCTAGCCAACAAAGATTTTTGTGCTATTCCCATAACCGCAGTGTCTCAGCATCTTACAGTGGTGACTTGGTGTGGTGGGCTAATCACACATAGTGTATGCTGATAGAGAATCACATGACCTTGCTCATCTAGAAACTTGCAGCTCCAAATGGCTTAGCAGCTTCTAAAGCAGGAAGCAGCTGTAAAGAAAATTGGAATAGATTCATGGTTCTGTACAGCTGCAATAATTGTGTCATGCCTTATGCCACTTGTCTTAGTGTATGACCTGAGGTCATACCTATGTGCACCCTTTCACCTCGCATAAAGTTACTGAGGGTCAGGCCACCTCAGCAAGGTGATTATCAAAGTGTCATGTGCTGCTCTAAAGAGACTGGTCTCTGGCATCTTGTGAAGATGACCCAACTCTCCTGTGACTTGCATCACTCTCTAAAGATAATTTTTTGCTACTGTTTATATAGGGAGCCTGGGTAAATTGTGCAGTGGCCCAAAGTGAGATGGAATAAACTGGAGATTGTTCTACGAATTCAGATCCTAGGTTGATTGGAATTAACCTTCAAAAGTAAACAGGTTTTAGTTTGTCCTACAAAAATTAGTCTCCAAGGAAGCTCAGCCTACAACATGAATGAGTTTTGTCCTGGTTGTGATCTGTCCTTTACTGCCTAAAGATTAGGGTTACAGTTCTGTGATGTGAGGCAGTTTCTTGGATGTACTGGACAGTTAAAAACTGTGAGGAAAAGGTCTGAATCTTACAATTTGTGCCTTACTCTTTGGAGAGCCAGTGTAGTATGTTGCAGTCAGGAACTATAACCTTGTGGTAGCCTGAGAGGTCAACAGTTGCTGTCCTAGAGCAAATTACTTGATTCTTAACCAAATGGATGGTAACGAATGCCTTTTCTTGAAATAAAAATTGTCTGCAGAGTTATAACCTAAGCTGCAAATACAGCATGGCTTTTTTTCACTTTTGACTTCACAAGTTTTTTCTAGTGTTTCTCTCTGCCATGAGCACTACTTCAGACTCAAACAGGTTGTCTTCCTCCACTGTCTGATCTCAACTAGCTTGACGGTTGCGGAATTGCCTTATTTTACCACGGGTGAGGAGAACTATGTTTCATCTGTGGTTTTTTGGCACTTAAGTACACGTTGTTAATATCCTCTAGTTGCTGTTCAGTGTTGGTCCTGCAACAGGCACAGGTGTCTCAAGTGAGCATAATCATATGCTGTTGGTAACCCAAGCAACCACTGTAGCAGTATCTCCACCACATGGTAACACACAACTTACAAGTTGATAATAGTGCCCCCCAGTTCGGGAGACCAAGGGCTGTGAATGACAAGGTCCTTAAATTCTGAGTAGGTATGGGAGAAAATTTTTGATGATTTCAGTGGTTTCTGTTAACATTTTGCTAACATTAGGGCTGAATTAGACATAAAGTCATAATGTGATCAATGTGATTAATAATGTACCATGGAAACATTAGAAAATACATTTTTGTCAGACTTTTGTTTATGATGTGTGTCAATAAGCATGTAGATAAGCACTTCTATGAGCTCAAGTTATTGGTAATACACAATAGTTATTCCTTCCAAATATTGATACCTGATATTTAAGAGTATAATACATTTTCATCTGATTCCAAAGCATAATGGAGATTATACCAATAGTTTCTTGGGTTGCTTGTCCATTTACTTTCTAATACATTTTTCTGGCATATTGTTGGTGAGAAATATTGCTAACTTTCTGAGCTCTAGTGCTGCATAAAACAGGTGTAAGTTTATTTGAAGGGGAAAATTCATACTAGTACATAATATACTCCATCTCTTTCTTCTTTGCTTCTCTTTCATCCCCAAGAGTTGATACTGTCCTGGTAAACTCAGAAGTAACTCATTGTAGGTAGGAACTGTGTAACAGATCACGGAACTTCAATCCCAGCCATGGGATTGTCTGCCACTAAAGGCAGGGTGACAGCTCAGTCTTCCCCACTGTTTTGTTTGCAGTGTTTAATTTGAATTCATTTCCTGTGGTAATAAATGTGTTTCAGCTCTGGCTTGTCTCTGATTCCCCAACATGCAGCATGCTGACGCTCTCACCACCTGTGTTTCCTGTGGAGAATGCTCTTGATCCCTTCAACAGACCTCAAGAGAATAAGTTGCAGGCTGTTGCCGAACCTATCCACCATTATTCTTGGAGATGTAAGGCTCTAAATGTGTGCTGTGGCTTCCTTCACAGGCTGCCAGCCCACACAGTGCCTAGGCTTTGAAATTAGTAAGGTACACCCACCCCTGGCCTCTACTCCAGAGAAGAGTCTTAGACTGAAAAAATACGAGGATTTTCCAAGATGGAAAAATCCCTAACAGTTTGTTTAGGAGTAAGTCTTAAAAACTTCAGAGTTTCAAGATAAAAGTAAGCCTCTCTTTCATAAGGTAACAGTTTGAATTTTTAATTAGCGAGTAGTATAGAATATTTCATCTTTTGCTTCCTGAGGGAAATGGTTGTTGAGACTTTCATCTTCACAGAAGCTCTTTCACAATGCTTACCAATCCCTTTCCCCCTCTCCATGCACTCCCCATCTTCTCTGAACAAGCAGAGGGGCATGTTACATCTGTAACATGAAGCCCAGCCTCAGGGTGCTATGTAATGGGATTTGTGCTTCTCTAGTTTTCAGTGCAATGCCGCTTATTCAGCTAAAGAAAAGGAGCTCAGATTTCAGACAGCAGCAAAATACGAATTGCACCCCTCTGGATTTCAGACCATAGATTCTCACTTTGCTGGGGGAGGAAGGCAATGCTCTTGATAGCCTTTCTCTTCTCCACAAATTGACTCTGCTCTAAAGCAGAAGAAGGGCTTGAGGTACACTGTAAGCAGAACAGGGACACTTCAAAACTTGATATCATATATTTGCATCATACAGGGGTAATATGCATATGCATACCCGTGTGGAAAATGGCAAAGTGATTTGAGTGTGACTGCATGCTACATGTGTGTTATCTGGCTCGCAGGGGACATACAATGTCATTTCAGAGTGTTATGTTCTTACAAGTAAATGAAAATTCTTCACACAAACGTGACAATTTATTTCTGAGTACTTATATTCCCCAATGGAATCTCTTACTACTGATTTCTCCTTTTCAGCCAGATTCTGTGAAGCCCATAGGTAATCTTGGTAGGCTCGGATCACAAGTTGTGTGTATGGATATTTGTGAGGAAGATCTCAATCAGTGCTCTGTACACAGAAACAAGCCAGCTCATTACTGGGATGGGATTTATACCTGCCAGCTGGTAAGAATTAGGAAGCTTTGGAAACAAATGCACAGAAATTATCGGGGGGGGTCAAAACCAAGCATGGCTTTGGATACACTATCTTAATAAGGATTTGCAGAATCAAAGCAGGATGGCAAGTCAGTCATTTCCTGGCAGTAGGTATTCCTACCCTGTTACTGCCAGGAACTAACAGCATGTGCCAGGTATTAGATGTATGTGTGTTCTCTGGGACATTGAATCACTCATCAAATTCAGTGCAAAACATCTGAATGCACCTTTTTCAGTAGAGAAGTGCAAATAACATGCTGGTAGTGTACTACATTTTCCTCTAGATACTCACTTCCTGACAATAAGGGAGCATACCTGAAAACAGGTTTGAAGAACTCAATCTACAAATGCTGTTACTTCCCTTCAGTAGCCCTATTAATATCTTACTTAACTAAACCAATATACATGTAGCTGTTTAACTACAAGATACGCTACTCCATCTATGGCAAAAAACTGTACCAGTTTCTCCAGAGGAAAGTATAGTAGATTGTGCACAAAAGACTGTGGTGAAAGGCATAATGCTTAAACTGAATGCTATCTTCTAATTGACAGTAAAGAATGCTGTAGGTACCTAAACAGTGGAAGTTATCGAAAATAAGGAATAATTTTCTTCTTGTTTGTTTAAGCTAGTTCATTTAAGGGATGAAATTCCCTTAGTTATCCACTTACTGAACCAGGTATACATAAGAATTAGATGAGCTGACAAGAAATCTATACTGTGTATTTCGAAAATTACATAACTCATGAAACGCTGGCTCATTTTGACTTAGAGACTTGCAGATAACAGCCTTTGCATAAGAACATATGCCTTATTTGAACAAAAGGGTGTGTTTTTTTGTGGTTGTTAGGTGAATTTATGATTTTTTGAACTGAGATGAGAAATAGTATTTATTGATCTCATTTGTCATGTGCAGGTGAAACATTTGACTTCTTAAGAGCAGTGCAGGGGAATTCTAGCTTCTAAGTGCTACAATCATAAAAATTACTAAAAGTTTCACTGGAAAGGTTGATCAAATCAGGTACTACAAAAAAAATCTGTAAAAGCCGAACCCAAACATAAAAGTAAGAAAAATTTACTGTCACGACTATTTAGATGAATGTATCTCAGTCCCTATCTGAATACTACCAACTGTAACATTTAATCAGCTTTCAGCTCTTCTTAGTCATCAGTACTTTTACAAGAAATACTTAATCAATTAATTCAAACCCTGTTGACCTGTTGTTACAATGGAAACTTTGTATCTCCGGAAAGCCTTTCTGTTCAAGAAAGCTCATCCCATAGTTACAGAGGAAATTCCTGTAAGATCATGACCTAAATGGCACTAAAATTATATCCTTAGTAGCTGAAGTGTCTATCCTGATTATACCCTGTCCATAATGCCAGAACCCAAAGGCTTTAGTTTTCTTGGGCTAGACACTAAATTTCTTCAGTAATTGGCATGCTATGTATACGGAAGACTATTTATGAAGCAGTCATTTCCAAGGACGTTATGAGAGAAGGCACTGGTGAAGGTTTTATTCTTTTGCTGAAGGACCTTTTGGTAGAAAAGTTTCAGAAGGTTCACTTTCAGATAATTTCTCAATTAACAGATCTCTTGCTTGAATTAGAAAAAATTAATCCATGTGCCTACCGTATTTGCAAACTCCTGCTCATGATTCCTTTGGGTCACTGATACACATCCCATTCAGTGGAAGTTACTTAGTGGTATGAAGTTCCTCTATAATTTTCTTCTGCTAGCAGTTTTGCTGTCTATCTGATCCTCGCCTTTGTCTTTGTCATGTCAGAAATGATGTAAATGCAAGGAAGGAAGATTTGGGTGCCTGACTTTCCTGAAGTTTGTGAATACATTCTATCGAGCTGTTTTCCTGCTGACAGCCAGTTGCTGCAGGATCTCTGCCATTGTGTCTGGGCCCTTCTGTAGCCCTGAGCTGATGGATGGAGTTCAGTTTTGGAGCCCCCAGCTCCACAGGACTTCCTCTGAATCTTGTGGGTGGTATGTGGTTCCCATTGAAAAACACAAAAGAAGAAAATTATTGTTTTCCTTCAGGTTACTTGTTATTTGTATTCTCTTAACATCTATGAGTCCTAGTCTCCCCATCAGGGAGCCACGGGACTGGTAACTGCCTTAGCATATTCAATAATTTCTGCCCCAAAATTGCTTATATCCTCCAGCCTTAGCTAAGCTGGTAGTATCACTGGTATGTAGTATGTATCAGGCAACACTTCTAGCCCCTTGACCCCACAGATTTGCCTTCATTATTTTTTCAGTTGTATCAAGAAAGATTTCTTCTCTAAATTAGTGTCCATCATAGGCAGCAGGCAGAATATCCTATTTTTTTCCTTTTGCTATTTTTTTCTGTGAAAAAGAAATGTAGTCCATCTCTTCTTTGGAAGTCACTACAGGACAATTGTAAAATCCAGTAAAATCAAAGGAATAATTTACAACAAGAGAACAGGAATTGTTCTTTGCTTCAGAACAATAACAACGTAAAGAAGGAATTGTGTGGGCATAGTATAACAAGCAGTTGAGTGAGTGAAAGGTAGTTAATGAATTTTTATTAATTTAGATCATAGTGTCTTAAAAAAAAAAAGAACATATCTTCAAAAGTGTTTGTACAATATGTACCATAATGTGACGCTGATATTCAGCTGGGTGTTTTAGCATTGGAGAAAAACTATTGTTAGACTGATTGCTTCAGGTCAGTCAGTGAAATCTGGGAGGTGGAACCTTCATATTTTCTTTCTGTTAGTACGAAGATACTAACAGCTGGCAAAAGAAATAGTTGTATTTCATACTGTTATGTAAATAATTGTTTTCTGAATGAACTAATAGTACGAGGAACAATATGTCTGAACCAGCATTTTCTTAGGCACAGTTTTATATTATACTGGTTTATACCATGCTAATATATATGGGAGTGTCAGGTTTAGAGCAATTTGTCATCTTACAAGTTGCACTGTTTAAAAAAATATTGAAATAACAAATAAAGTTTACATAGAAGATTCACACTTAGGTTATGTTTTAGAACCTAAAGGAAAACTCCTGGAAAAGACTTTCCCTAGTGCATTAGTAGCAAAGGGGCAGTGCAACTTAGAAGACCGTTCAATCATAGAAAGAGTGGTGGTGGTAAAAAATGAATTAGTAAGAACAGAAATGCAAAGAAATGTGGGGGAAAAAAAAGTAAAAATATGAGTAGATGGAAGAAGTAGGTTATGGGGAGAAAAGAAGAACTTAAAGATATGGGACGAAAGACAAATAAAAAAGTTCAGTTCCTATCTATAAACGTACTTCATTGTTCTTATCCTTCTGTTTCTACATTTATAATTTCCCGTGGTTTATGCTAAAACTAATTAAGAACATTCGTTTTTTAAACAATAGAAATTTGAAGAGATGTTTTTACCCAAAGGGAAGAAAGGACAGTTAATAGTGTATGAAGTCCATGAGACGATTGGGTTGCCTTATTCCCAGGAGAGCACAAGCTTTCCCGGTTTTCACGGTGTGCCTCCAGGAAATCGTTCAAGGAGGACACACAATTAGCCAACACTCTTCCAAAGTGCATAGTGTAACATGATGCAGTTAAACCAGAGGACAGTTTTCATCTTTTGACCCTGTGTCAAACATGTCAGTTGAGTAGCTTACCTGAGATTTGCAATAGAACTTTGGCCATCAGGTATTTTCCCATAGAAAGGAATATGCAGTAGTAGACACACACAAAAATACAATTTTAAAACCTGACTTATTTTTTAAAACTAACAGAAAAAGTGCTGAGCCAGCCTTTGCAAGTGGGACGACTCAGTGCATTCAGAGTCTCCTTTCTTTTTGCTATTCTTAAGTTTAAATAAAAATCTTTGCCCTTGCTTAGAATGTATGAGAAGGATGTTAAAATTGGCTCTTTCATTTTGAGCACTAACAACATATTGAGCCCTGTGGAAGGATAGATTTCATAATATCATTGAAATGCACATCCAAATGGTAGCTTTGGGAATGGTAATATGGTCAGTATAATGCCTAAGTCTTGTGTCTGTAGACACAGAGGATAGTTTTGAAGGTTCACAGCAAAACAGAAAAATACTGAATAATTCCTAGACAGAAACACACAGGTAACTGGAGGGACACGGGGAACCTGTGTAACTGGTAGATTAGAAAGGCAGAAGCTGAAGACTCGAATGACAGTGTAAAACAGTCCCTGTAGCTTAATTAAATAAAACCAATAATGCGATTTAAACTTCTTTGAGTTAAAATTACTTTAATAAGGGTGTTAATTACTAGAGGATTAACACTGCTTACATGTGATAATAGATGTGATCAGTCAATAAAGGGTGAGAATAATGTTCGTTTAAGAAGCAAAAGAATCTAACACAGGATTACTCACCAGAGAGGGATAACATTTCAAAGTGGCAAGTAAAATCAGAGGAAGAGGTTTTCAAATTGCAGGAGGCATTAGAGGCTGAATTGTGCTATCGTTACTCAGCAGAAGTTCAACATATATTGGGATCTGTTGGAGCTAAAACTTGAAGAGCAGTGATTTTGGAATTATTCTGTTTTACAGAGCATGGTAACAAATAATGTTTCAGATAAAACATTTTCAGAAAATATTGTCACTTGAGAAGTGAGAAGAAAAGGCATGTTCTAAAGAAAAAAGATTGACTTCTAAGGAGAATAATTTCTTGAAGACATGTTTCTTAGAAAAGACATTAAGGAGAAAGGGCTTTCCTTAATATGTCTGCAAACATAGCAGCAGGAGAAGAAAGGAGTTTTGCAAAAAGCCAACAAAAAACAAATTCTGAGTTATTTGGGTTTCTTGTTAGTGCAACTTAATGGGCTCAGAAGCCTCTGTTAAACCAAATTGTCTGGACAAGAAAAACAAGAACAAATCTAAGGATTTTGTATGGGCTGAAGTATTTGATAAAACATTTTTAGAGTCGTTTGATAGAATAAATGTGGAAGTAAACGTCTTCTAGTAGCTGAAGAAAAAAAGTGAATGTTGTCTGGGAAAGAATACAAAACTTTGTTTAGTGATTTTTGGCTTTGCTTTTAACTTGTCTATATTTACATTCCTGAGCTACCAATTGTGGAATTCCTTGTCCAGTGGTTCCCAGGTTGAGCATAGCTTTCCCTAAGAGATGTAACTTCATCTGCTATGAAGGGTGGTTATGCAGCCATACCCTGAATGCACTACTTTGGAAAAAATAACTATCTGTTTACGGTAAACTCATGATGGGCACATCTGTAAGTGTCTGTGCCTTCTGGATTGCATTGGATTTTTGTTTCTGGATGCAATCAAAATGGTGCTGGTTTCTGGCCTATTATGTCTTTGATTTCAGTGGCTTTCCATGTATTCAAACTTGCCACACAAGATCAGCTGAGGTACTTTATTGAGCAGTTGCTATATTTGTATCTGCTTCCAGCAGAGGCTTTTCAGAGAGATGCCTTGTAAATAAAATACTGAGGCCTTTGATGACCACCTAAGAGAAGAATCAGGAGCACCAAAATGCTGCTTTTTATATTTTAGATCTGCAGCTTTTTTGAGAAACACTCAAATCTTAAAACTAAACCAAAGAAGCCAGTCATAGATTGAAAAACAATTAAACTGTTGTGTTGAATTAGACTGTTCAGTTGTGTTGAATCAAACTCTTTTCCCTTACCTGCAGAACTCCAGGTTACCTCAGTGGAAATGATGTGTTTCATAGTGCATCATGGACCTCTGTGGAAACCAAATGCTGCAGATTCAAGAGACACTTACAAACCTTATAGACCTGATGTGTATCCTCCTGTTAGATTGGAAGCCTCAATCTCTGTAACAATGTAATTTCAGTATATTTCTTACATGTAATTCCTCAGGTGTTTGGTCTAAGTAAGAATATGACATGAAATGACTGGAAAGCTAAAAGAAGGAAATATCCTGTTCTACCACTGAATTGCTAGCTCCCAGTCACAAGGTTGGCAGCTTACTGGGTCAGTTCTGTGAGCTGCAGATTCACACAAAGAGCTGAAGTCTTTGCCTCTTCTGTGAGCACAAGGCTGATGCTGTGGAGCTGTGCCATATTTACTTGTCTTCCAATAAGCATCGATTTACATTTGTATGCCAGGGCCATGTATCTAAACCTCCTTCCTTCAATCCTAGATGTAATCAGACTGAAATTTAAACTTCACGTTGTAGTTATGCTTGGGCAGACCACTACGGATGTTTAATTCTAGGGTACAGCAGCATGACTTTATAGATTAGATATGCATGTGTACAGGGACAGTTTGGATTAATGAGTTCGAACTAGCATTTGTCAGATAATGATTTTTCGTGGTATCACCTCTGGTGAGACCACATGCATCTGGAGTTACTCACATGGATACTGCTAAATACTAAATATGACAAGTGGAACAAGCACAGTATGGAAGTTGAAGTGAACATGTTTTGTTTAAATTTTACTCCAGTTAGATGATTTGTAATTAGTCCCACCTTCTCTAAACCAGACAAGGTGGCTAAAATCTAATTTTAACATTAGATTTTGAAATTTTTGAATGTATCTGTTTAGTGAAACACCTCAAATGGATTTTTACAGAAAGGATTGAGACAAATGATACAGTTCTAATCTCCAAGAAACTTATTTTAAGACGCTGAAGACATCAAGTGCTATTTATAGCATTATTTCATAGATGAGCAAACAGTTTAAAGCAAGCCAGTTATAACTCTCATGAAGCTGAAAGACCTGCTTATAGAGAATTTATGTTTAAATAAACTACACTGTAAAAATTGCCTCTTCAGTTAATAATGGTTTGGGTAAATGTCAGTGTTTAAGGACTACTGGCAAACCTGTGTCTAAAAAAACAAACGAAAACAAAACCAGAAATAAAATGAAAATGACAAATTTAACTGTACTATCTTAAATGCTTCATAATCTTAACAACTGAAAATTGTATTTTCAAAGTCTCATTCAGGTTAGAGGCAAATGCCCTGTTTTGGGGGGCTGAACTTGTCACCCCTGCATGCCGTTTGAGCGTGTACGCCTTCGCATCAAAACCTTAAAACCAGAAAAAAAGAAGGTGAATGACCTGGCCATTGCATAATACACAATTTTTAATCCACACAAGTTTTACCATTGACATAGTTTTATGCTTTGTCTAAAGGCACTTTGTGTACAGGCTAACGGGCTTGACAGGAACAATTTGGCCCGAGCCCGTGCCCTCTGGAGCCTGACTGTCTGCCAGGCTCCAGCTTTTCAAACTCTTCCCTGTTCCTAGACTCAAAAGACAGTTCTTTTGCTACTAGTCCAGCTTATTCTTTAATGATGAAGAGCAACACACTTCATAATAAACATTTGCACTGTAATTAAGTCTTCTTTGAAGAGGTATTACTTGTTGCTATATTGTGTATTGCACAGGGTCTAGCTATTTATGTTTTGCTTCAGTGACTAATTTTCAGTGACTTTCTTAGATGTTACATCTTGGGCTTCTTGAAGTTTTAATGGTATTTGTAAAAATTATATGTTGGGAGTGGTTTTCTGGTTATGGTAACAGCAACAAGCTTGCTCATGTGACTTCAACAGCAAGCATTTTAGTTTGTAGGCAGGCCTAAGTTTATTTAAAGTGCAAAGAATAATAATAAAAAATGTATTTGGGCTTGCTTATGAATATAACAAGACAAAGCGTCTCTCAGAATGTACCTCAAGGTCCGGATTTTAGGAAAGAGTTCTGCCTTTTGGAAGAATTTAGGTTATAAAGGATTTATTTGAATACAAATAACTTCTGTTTTTTCTTAGCATAACAACAATTCCCAGTGGTTCAGCTGTCATAACCTTTGAGTTTACACATTGTACTTTTATGAATGTGTTAAAGATTGTATCCCGGTGTTCAAGATAGTGACAAATATGGTTTTCACTTATAAATTTGAAACAGATGGAAGCATCTACATATAAAACTGTTTCATTCCTGTGAACACGTAGATGTCCCAAATTTAGGCACAATTTCTAAACGCATAGTGCCTTAAAAAAAAAAAAAGAAAAAAAAAAAGAAAAGCATGTTTTAATGCAGTGGCTTAAGAACTGAAAGATACTGCCTTTCTAACACAAACTATCCTTCCTTTGAAAATCCAGGGCTCAGTTTTCAAAGCATTGCCTAGGAATTTAGCCTGCGACCCCCATTGACACTAGTGGGAATTGCATAGCTAAGTCTCCACAACATCACTTTGAAAATGCATTTGTTATACCAATCCAGAAAAAGGGTAGCATAAACTATAGGGAGACATTCGCAGATCAAGAGATCAATTTACACTTTGAAATACAAGACCAATGTGTGTTATTCCAGTCATGTGATCAGTAGGGGGGATTTTAAAATTCACCACATTCACAAAATGAATCACCAGGAGTAAATAAAACAAAATATTTTGGCAAGTGGCAGGCAGACTTGCTAACCAGGCTAACAAGATATTTGTCAGCAGTAACAAACACCTACTGATTAAGTGATAATTGCATTTGGTTAGTACGGTGTTATTCTACAGTCAGAGCAAATGACTTCTTTTTTTTTCCCTGTAAGCTGGACTTGCATATCTATATTTTAAATACTGCTGCTACTCTGGGACCAGGAAATGTTTAGAGTGAATAAGACTTGTCTTTGTCCAGTTCTGATTCTGGTCGTTCTTGTTTTAGCTCCAATCTAGTAAGTGCTTTCATGGTGTGCAAGCTTTAATAAATAGGCAGATAATGTAACATTTGGTGAACTCATGAGGGCATTAACCTCATGTTAATGCCAGGGTGTGTGTGTGTGTGTGTGTGTGTTAATTCGTTGAAAGTAGTGTATACCTGTGCAATGTATATTCATGTGTACTTGTGCATGAAGCGTAAGCAGAGACTAAAAAGAAAGTGGGTAAAAAGAAAGTGTCGTCGGCCCACGTTATTGTCCTTATTGTAAGGATGCTGTAGGATACTGTGTCAAAAGTCTTTCTAAAGTCAACATCCATAGT
>JANHGB010004233.1:0-14683 GCA_026283785.1 Coracopsis vasa | reverse complement strand
TTAAATTGCTGCAGCTTTACTGACATGTTTTGTTTCTTTCACAGGGCTGCTGGCTATATAATGTCTATGCCCCTTGGACACATCACGTGCTTGAAAAGGCACAGAGTGAGAAGCTGTTGTTCTTGAATAAATACCAAATATCAAGCATTGTTGCTAAATAACACCTAATAGAACCCAGTAATTAACCCACCGAAACAAATCAAGTTAATTACAAAGAATGGGATGGATAATACAACCCTTTCATCCAGTTATCCCTGGTTTTGCAAGGATAAGTCCTTTCCAAACCATGTCAGGATTACACAGACAATAAGTATTTAGAGAGCTCGTGGTTCTGCCCGTTAACAGGAAAGCTCTGCTGGCGCAGCACTGCTCACTGTGGCTGTCATTGGAGTATCTCCAGCGTTGTCATCCATTCTCAATTGCTGCTGGGTTGCTTTGGGAAGGGTTTTGCTTACAGAGCTGCCCTTTCTTGCATATTTCCCCCTCTTTACAATTCTGATTGCAAAATTACATGCCCCCATCTGTCTGTCTGTGGCTCTGTTGCAGATTGAGGGGAGACTCAGTGCCCAGCGGCTCTTCCTCCAGCCATGAAATGAACTAATCAGCCTCTTTATCCGTGGTGCATTTTGGTTGTTCCCTGTAAGCTATGATTAATCCCCTCTCCTTATATGAGCAAACTAAGCCATGGCACAGCTAAAGAAAGGAAAGAAAAGCTGTTTTGTAACTTAGCATAGACACTTCCCATTTAAAGTGTTTCAGATGAGTCTTCTACTCAGATCAATGCTGCAATATGTGGCTGCAGCAAGGCTGCAGGACCCAAATATTCCCCACCAAAGCCCCTCCTGACTTCTCACTGCTTTGAAACCCCTCTCTAAAATGCTGAAAACTGGGTGGTGGTTTTCACCTGAGGAGGAGCCTGTGGAGACCACAAATCCCAGAACACAGCTCTGAGCTGACAGTTGCGCTGTGCTGGGATACTAACACACCACAGATCAGGGTCCTGCACCCACCCCACCAAATTCCATAGCTACATTTGCTGTAGATTGCTCACAACAAGGCAAAGAGTCTTGTGAGAGCCCCACACCTGTGATGAGTGTATACGGCATGAGGAGCTCCATCACATCCCTCCAGCTACAATGTGTTATGGAGGCTTTGTGATTTTGCCATACTAAAAAGACATAACTCACACAGTGAGCTACATCCTGGTCTCTATAAAAGGGCACCTGGAGAAAAGCACTTAGCCCATCTCTCCCTTTTAGGTGTCTCTGTCTATGCTCTTATAGCCAGAAGTGGCTAAGTGTCCCGTGGCCCAGAGCAGCAAAGCCTGGCTGGTCTTCAAACAGGATGTCCATGAACAAAACCCCTACTGCAGCAGGGGGATCACAACCCACTGACCCTTACCCAGTAGCGCTGGAGTCAGGCTGGTACCCTGAGGCCAATGCTGGGCTGTTGTGTGGTGAGGCAGTGTTTGAAGTGCAGATCCTCTCACTGGAACTGGAGAGAAGCCTGTAAGAGTGAGGAAAGTCTGTGGGCACTGGGGACATGAGCTGTGACATGATCCCAGCTGGTAGCCAAGGAAAGACTGACCACTAAGGGAGTAGGTTGGGAAGATGCAATATGATGGCCCTTAATCATACAGATGGATTCCTCTCTATCACTGACCAAACAGGCTCCTTTCTCTTTATAAAGCTACGTAACAGGACTGATTCCCTGGAGAAGTGACTTGGAAAAGTCACTTTACAGGGCTGTGGGACAAAGATCAAACAAGATCTTCAAACAAGTACAGACCTTAAGTGAATGATGAAGCCTGAAGGGGAGCAGCTACAGAGGGAAATGGCACACAACATATTGCAGGAGAGAAGGAGATGGGGATGAATTGGCCACAGTCCAGTATAATTATCCCCAGCATAACCATCTCCAATTTAGTAATCTCAAAAGCTGCAGAAGGGAGAAGGTGGCTACTAAAATGTCTTTGGAAAACAGCTCTGCCTGTCCACTCAGTGAGACCTGTAGAGTTTGAATTGCGGGGGTGAAGCTGATCCTGCGCCTCCTGCTCACACCCACAACATAGTCTGCTTTACAGATCCAACCTCAGAGCTATGCTGGTGCCTCCATACAGTGTCAGATGCATGAGGATGGACTGATATTGCCATGAAGGAGTGCAGAAAGCCCAGGATAATGGTATTCTATACTGGGTAACTCCTACCTGTTCCAACACCCATGTTCTGTGACCAGTTCAGTTAGTTATTGACATTCTGCAGATAGTGATCCTCTTTCTTGATATCCCTCTTTTTTCCTGCAGCCTTTGCAAAGGTCAGTTTCTGGTCAAGGAGGGCAGCCAGGAACAGCTCCTCATTCTCCTGTCCCTCTGTTCTGGCACCTCAAATGGTGAAAAATCTCCAGAGATGGATGTATCACAGACCCTGTGCTGGGTGCCTTTTGCTGGGAATGGTTTAAGAGTAGTTCTGTGCCTCCAGATCACACATCCACTGCCTGGAAACCACTCATCTCTCTCTCAGCTCTTGGCTTTGCTTCCTAGCTTCTTCTCCATCACTATTTCCTGAAGGTTTCCCTCACAACCATGAAGACTGCCCATTTACCTGGTGCTGTTACAGTTTAAGCTGTCCATGTAGAACGGCACCCTATGGCTTCTCTGGGAAATGGACATGGTGGTGTCTCTGGGAAGGGAGTCGTAGCTATGAAAGGAAGTGACACAATCTCAGGCACTGAACTTGAGCACGTGTGGGATTCTCACAAGAGAATCTTGGCTAAATGTCTCCCTGCTTAGCATCAAAATCACCCCCGCACCACAGCCATCCACACAAACAGCTCCTCATTGCATATGCTTAGATCCAAGGAATGAGTAAGAGGTGGGTTGGGACACTCAGATGGTGAGTGAATGTAGTAGTGGGGTGTTCTTTGTGTTAACAAACCTGGATCCCCCCCCTTTGCCCTCTTACCTCCCAGCCATGGGGCTGAAGTCGCAGAGCCCTCTGGCACTGGTGCTGTTGTATCTGCTGTTCCTTGGGCTGCTGCTCCCATCATAACCTCTCCCTTCATAATCCGGGGTAGGTCTGGCAAGGAAGCACAAAGACCTGATTACCACTGTACTCCCTGGAGTCCCCACAGTGCCCAAGTAGTCACCACCACGGTGCATCCGCCCCCTGCTTTGCCCATTTCACCAATGGTGGTTCTGCAGCTGCAGGATACACACAAAGCTCTGGGGCTAAGAAAGACTCAAAACCTAACCCCTGCACCACCCACATGTGCGAGGTGCTGACAGCTGGCCCATCCAGTGTCAGACCTGCATGTTTTCCCTTTTCCAAGGCAGAAATCATCAGGGGAATGGCTTTAACCTGTGGGCAGAGCTCAGGCTCTTTCAGCAGAGAAAATGAGCTTACAGCTTACGTTCATTCTTTTCTTGCAGGTGCCCTGGGGCACAGATTATGTTTATATTGTATATCAGCAATTTGATCCTGATCAAAGCTTCAGGCAACTGTATAAGTTAATGTTCAACAATGCTGAAAACCCCTGAAAATCAATGCTGCATGAAAGAGAGCAAGAGGGACAGGCTGAGATCATCGTAAGATGAGAAAACCCTGCTTTGGGCAAGACATGCGTTTGGTCTGTGATATGAACCCGAGGGCAGGAGTGAAGTGTGAGGTTCCTGCTCTGCAGAGACATGTCAGCACCACACAGTGCCAAGGGTGACATCAGGCTATGAAATACAATAAAGATCTGTCCTGGTTTTTCTAGTCCCAGTCTGCAAATGCCCCCAAGAGCAAGTGAGAGCTTTGTGACACCAACTGAAAAATGCTGGAAGAGGTGTTGGTGGCATTCAAATCATATGAATGTAGATATCAATATAAATAGTAGTTCTAAGTGTACAACTTGTCTCTTATGTCATTGAGGGTCATGAGAAGTAACAATCAGACTGCTTCTGAATCCTCATCTCTGCAGTTACAGAGGAGAAGCAGATGTGGTTTCTCCACATCTGTGAGGTTTCCGTGCCCTGTGTAGGTGATCTGAGCACAACCTGCCAAGAACTCTCTGGTGTTACAGAGCAATTATCAGCTTGGATCTCCTGAATCCCTTCTTCAGCCCATCAGGTCCAAGAATGATCCTGTTTCATGTGTTGTGAGACCTGCCAATACTGTTGCTCCCTCTGGGAACAAAATATGCAACCTGGACCAGAGTTTCTGGCACATATTTCTGTGCCAGCAGCTTTCCCTGTCTGTGCACCCCATCTCTAAGCCCTTACCTTCTGGTGCTGAAGGCTTGGCTGTCCACATAGGATGGTATCCTGTGACTGGGTGCTGACATGCTGGTGCTAAAGGGCTGGCGGTCCATGTACAGTGGCACAGGCTGCTGGGTCTCACTGCCACTGAGGGCACTATCTGAGCTGAAGTTGGACCTGTTGAAGAATTAGAACCAATTTGACCATAAAGCCAACAACTGTATTTGCTACAACAGCTCACACAAGTGTTCAGAATTTGCTAAGGCTGGATCATGCCTCTTTTCATTGGCAACAAGGAACACCTGGGACATAATGCTGCTGGAGGTGCTAAAGGCCAAGGGAAACAGACGTCTGTCCTACTTCCCCTCACCTACACGAGCCCAATTCCCAGCACAATGAAATGCTGCAAGATTCATCAGTCATCCAAGTTAATTTGTCATCTGAAATGAAATATGAACAACTGGATGTGCATGGAATCCTAAACCCAACATTCCTTTTGTCAGCATCATTTGATTAGTATATGCTGGGCAAATTTACACAGGCCCAGGGCTTCAGCTAGGTTTGTATCAAGAACTGGGAACGGTGAAGGATGAGGATCTGAGAGCCGCTGATGGGGAGAAACAAAGGAATGGTCCCACAGTACCTGGCTGCCAGATGGGGCTCATTGTGCCTCCAGTCTCCCGGGCTCTCATGGCGATTGTCTGTGGTGGGGCAGGTTTGTTCTTCCCATGCTGGAGTGATCCTGGTCAGGGAGGAAGGAGCCTGTTAGAAGCTTTAGCACTTGTGTCTCAACCTGTCCACTGTGGTGAGGAGACACAGGAACACACATGGTTGTGCTGGTTTCTGAATTCTCCAGCCATGAACTGAGCAGAACAGAGCAAGAGGGAGAACACAAGGTGTAGGAGAAGCCATAAAGCATGCCTGATCCCTGACTCCGTACCTTTCCCTGTGTGGGTCAGGTTCATTTCCATGTGGGGTCTCTGGAGCAGTGATGCTGCTTTCTCTAGGCAGAGAGCTGAACCTGCCAAGACAGGAGATCATTACAGTTTGGAGGAGTGCCACTGAGCATAGAGTTACTGTAGATAACTGTAGGATGTAGCTGCAGCCCCTGGTGAATCTCCTGCCCTCCAGGAAAGCACAATATCCCTGCATGGGAATATGCTGGATAATCCAAAGAAGTGTGAAAAAATGAGGGAAAATACAGATGCCTTAAAAAAAAAAAAAAAAGGTGAAAAATAAAGCTCCTGATGAGCATCATCTGCCTGTTCACTCTTTCCAACTTGACAGTTTAATTCTGGTCATTTAGTTATGACCATTATGGGTTATCCTGTACCTCTGTGTTACATTTCACACTGCTAAGAGCATAACCTGGCCTCACTTGGGTATCACCACAGAAGTGTATCCACTAGATAACCACAGTGCAGAGCCACCCTGGACATGCCCACATAAATCCAGGGAGAAGTTTGTTTGATTTTTCTATCTGGTGTTGTACATTTATGCACACCAACCCCTCTGGGACTACTGATGCCCTGTAGGAAATCTGGCACTGGCTTGGATTCGTGCATGAAAACTGCATTCAACTACCTGATTCCTTACCTAGTCATGCTGGGATCATGGTCTGTGTGTTCCTTCGACCTGGGAGGCTCCGTGTGGACAGTGTGGGCAGGAGGTTCTTGTCCCGTCTCAGTATGGTTGGTTGAGTCTGAAAACCTAAAATAAAGATTTCTGCTTGAGGCACTGGAGATAAAACATGGGTGGACATCCATTCCCTAGGCAGGAGCCATCAGGCAGGGAGCAGGAGACACAGTTTGGCCAGACTTATTTCCAAACTGCCCAGGTACCAGATCTGATGGGAATCATGCTTATGAATCCCATTCTGGCCTGCAGGTTGCAGCTAAAGGCTTTGCAGCCGAGATTGTTACAGAAGGAAAACATCAGGCACAGGAGAAAGCACTTGTGTGAGAACTCCCTGGAATGACAGATGCTTCTGACACCTCAGGGCACACTCATGCTTGATTCTGCAGCATTCCTAAGTGCTTGGAGAGTACTTGCTGAGATCTCTGGGCAGTTGGTCTCAGTTCCATCAGGAACAGATGAAGACATGAAGAATTATGAAGTGTGGGTGAGTCCTGATGACCACTCACCCTTCCTGGATCAGCTCTGGTTTGTGGTCATCCAAGGCCCTCATGCTGTCATGCCTCCTTTCCCTAGGGGTGTTCCCTTCTTGGAAATCTTGGGAAGACCTGGCAAAGGGAAAGAAACCCCACTCGTGGCTGCCAGGCACAAACACCTGAAAGTGCAGTTTTCAGTGCACCCTCAGAAGAAAGAAAGTCATGAGGCTTTGGTGGAGGATATTCCAAGGGCTAAGGTGTAACCAGCACAGACTTCAGCACAGCACGAAGCTCTACTTAACTGCTTGGGATTCAGTGGAAGGGTCAAGCAGCAGCATTTTCACATGCTGAAATTAGCTATTTAAAATACCAGCCCAGGCTATGTTTTCTTCTTGCAGGGTACCAGATTATTTACTGTGGCTCTATTATACATCAGGAGGCGTTTGCCACACCAGGCATCACATCTGGTACAGTGTCTGATAGTACCTGAGGCTGACTCACTCACTGAGTGTATCCAGTGATACCCCTCCACACAGCTTCACCTCCCCTTGCACCCCAGGTCCTTACATTGCTTCATTCCAGTGTGGTTTGCTGTATGCTGGGGCCTCAGGACCTGTGTATCTGCTCTCTTGGGTGCTGCTGCTTCTTTCCTCATAGCCCAGGGCAGATCTGATAAGCAAAGAAAGGCCCATGGCACCTTTAACAGCTGGCACATGAATACTCACACTATCTACTCACCAGGCAAGGCCTGTGTCAGTCTGTACCATTCACTGTCCTGCACCAGGACTTGTCTCTGGGGACCATATTTAGACTATAGTTGCATTTCAGTGCCTTTCAGCTGCCTTTCAGCTCCCTGCTGCCCCTGCAGCATCACTGCAGCACTTCACTGGATTATCACTGAATGAGGAGGTACCAACTGAACCCTACCAAGCACAAACACCAATAGGAGAGAAAAAGCTGGGGTGGGGCTGCTTGGTTTCTATCAGAGAAGATGGAGGAGGGATACAACACAAATCTCCTGGTTTATTTTGCAAGGTGTGCTTTAAGCCTCAGCTGCCTTCACCCTTGGGACAAAAGCTGTAAAAAGAAGCCTCTTTCTGTGCCTGCCCATTCAGATGTCTGTTAATCCTCAGTACTCACACACTAAATATACCCCACTTGTACCTTTTGAAGGAATATTCTGGATCCTCCGGGTGCACAGGGGCTCTCTCAGTAGGAGGAACTGGGACATCAGAATGCAAACTAGACCTGTCAAAAAAAGGAAGGAATCTACAGCTTGCCAAAGGCTTCCAGGGCACTTGTGTGAAATCACAACATTGCACTTCATGTGAGACCAGAAAACAGGAAGGGTTTTCTCAGAGAACTGGTTTTCCTTCAGAAAAACACATTTCACTGTCTCCGATCAAGGAGAATAGAGGCTGTTGGTGGAACTAATGCAGTTTGTAGGCTTCAGTTCACACACATCTTGGCTGGATACAAGACTTTTCCAGCCTGCCACAGGATCATGCACCTGGGATCCAGTACAATAGGAATGACTTCAGGGAAGATGCTCCTACATTACTAGCAGCAGCTCTAGATCTTGGGATTTACCCTATGATCCTGCTCACCTCGGCTAGGAGGTCTGAAGACATCATTTGCTCATCTCAGGTCTTTTGGTAAGCAAATACATGGAGCCAAGTCCCAAAGTAATGGACGTGTGACAGTGACCACTCAGAATTTGCTTTCTTTGGTGCCCAATTTGGATTCTGATTCCAGCTCTATTCCAGACAAGTTACTTATTTGTCCCCCCCACATCTTCCCTCTGTGAGCAGCACTGTGAGTACCAGCAGCAGGCCCTGACCTTGCAGGTTCAGACTTTGCATCGTCCAGGTGGTGAGAGGTCTCATACTGGTGATGCAGCTTGTCTGTGGCATCTGCAGCAATGTCTCTGCAACCAGAGTTGGACCTGGCAAGAGAAGAGAGTCGTGGGTCACAGAAGGAAGCTTGGCAGTGTTGGAGAACAGAGCAAGGAGCAAAAATATCAAACATAAGATTTTCCTGTCTCAAACACAACCCCTTTTCCTCCTTCCTGCTTAGCTTGGTAAAGCTCCTGCAGCAGACCTGAAGAACAGAGACATAAATCCAACCAACTCATGCTAGTACAAGCAAAAGACGTGGAAAAATCTCAGCCCATTTTGAGCTGGTGGAACAGGTCCAGCCCTCTTTGCAAGTGCTGCTCCCAGAACATGGAGTTCCTGTTAGAGAGTACCAGGTCAGTAGAAGACCCTTCTCACTCCAAAAGCGAGGAGGAAAGGTTATTTTTACACTGTTAGTAGGTTTACACTTACTTTGGTGGGTAAAATCCATTGTTGGCTTCTGTGTGTTCAGGATAGCTGAAAAGGAGAGACACCAACTTTAGGAAGCATCTTGGGTTTGGTTTGTGATGTTCTACTATGATTTTCTTCTGCATTTTATTAAAGAGAGGGGAGGAAAAACTTAAAACTTCCCAGAGATGTTCCTCAGTGGATTTCTACAGGTCAAATGGCAAGAAACTCTGGGGAAATGGAAGTCAACAATGGAATTTCACCCCAGCTCTACCTTCCATTCGTGGATACCATGGTTGCTCTGGGGGCCCGTTCATCCCATGGGAATGGCTCAGACTTTTCCTTCAGAGGTTTGTCACTAGAAAAAAGAAAATGCCAGTGAGAGATGCCTGGCAGCATTTATACTGTATCACCCTGGAAGAGTCTACTAACAGTTAGGAGGAGCACAAACTGGGGCTAACAATATATCAGGATGGGAGGGGCTAACCTTCTGAGTACTGTGCTCCTGACCACTGCTTATGGGTTACTCAGAGATGGGCTGCTCCCTGCAGTGAGAGCCTACTCACCCCTCTGCTAAGGTGAGCCTAAGTACCCTACAACAGTTGTTCTCTCTTAGCTCATGGTCAGAAAGGGCAGGCAGGCCCTACACCCATCTTTCACTGCCCCAGACCTCTCAAGCTGTGCGTCCATCTCCTTCCTTCCCTCAGTTACTCCCTCTCCAGTTTTAAGTGGCTTAAGTAATGAGGCAGCCTCTAATTTTTGCCTCACAATTAGGAGCAGTTATGTGACCCAGGTGACCCCGAGCACAATGAGTGCCTTGTCATCAGCCTGTCCCTGCAATGACATCCACAGATATATTGACAGGCCTCAGCTACATGACCATGAAAATAATCCAGCCTCTACCTTTCCCCAAGCACTCCAGACTTTGCTTCAGCTCCTGATACCAGTCTGGGGACATTTCTAGCTTTATCTTCACTGATGGAGATGGAGAGCAATTAACTGTGTATGCTACAGAAACTCATTTGGTCAATCCAAGCCTTCTGCAGCTGCTTAAGTCCAACAGACCAAAAGGTGAGGCCACACAAACAACTGCCTGCTTCAGTCTAGAGGCAGCCAAGCATTCAGGGTGGTAACACCGAGAACAAAAGAGGCCTGTGAATATGGGGTATATTTTATATATCTGAAATGCTCCCAAGTACAGTCCAGAGGATAAGGACCACTGGACACAAGTGTACAAGGAGGGCGTGATCTCTCAGGGGAGCCAGAGGCTTCCCTGCCATCAACTTCAAGTCAGAGCTCTGTCCCTTAACGTGCCCATCACCTGCATCCATGCCTTTAGCTTCCCAGTCAGTTCCTTCCTCAAGTTTTCCTCCATACAACAGATCTTTCTACACGTCCCCATTACTCAGCCACCCCTTCAGACTTTCTACAGGGTGCAGAGGACTAGAACCAATGTCAGCAGGAGCCACCAGCAACTAAAGTTCAACACATCCCTTGTAGGAGGAAGAAGCTCCCCAGGGAACAGCAGTGGGGAGGCAATTGGAGCAGTAATAAAAAGAATGAATGCATGAGGTAGACTCTTTAGGGACTGAGCCAGAGAGGAGAATCCTTGAGGGATGTGAAGGAAGAGTGAACTGACAAGTTGCAGCTTAGCCAGCAGATGATGCTCTTGGAGTGCAGCCCAGGACCATGACTGCGGAGATCCCATCTGCTTGAGACCACTAGCAGGTAAATGCCATGTCTGAACAAAAAGCAGGGTTACACCTTATGTTCAGCAGCACAGATCAGCCTCTCTCAACTGCTTACCCATCCCCATGCTGTGACACGGTTTCAGATGAGGATTTCCCATTAGGAGCCTGTCCATTTTCCCCATTTCTGCAAGGGAAACGGCAAGAACAATTAGGTAGGGAGAGGAGGGGACACAATGTGAGACATAGCAGCTGTATGGCAAGGTGCTTGTTGGAACTGTGCTACCTACAGTGCAGGGATTGGATTAAAATGAAATCCTGATCAGTTTAGGAGATAGAAAGCTCTGCTATTTCTGGGTATCATAAAGAACTGGGTAATGTTCAAGCTGTGGGAGGCCCACAGCTTCCATATGGGTGTGTTTCCTCCCAGATTGCTAAGGCTTTTGTAAAAGCTCCTTTCCCAGATTCCCAGTCCTATGGCATTTATTGTTCCAGGACTGCACTGTGTCCAGAGGAATCACGTGTAGTGGGAAACCACCAAGTGCAGCATGTCCCTCACTATCCTTAGCAGAGCTTTGGGGTGATACAAGACCAACAGACTGACCTGATTTCAGCAGAAGTGGAGATTCTCTCTGAAGTTTCCTTCAAGGATGTAGTTGTTTGGCTCTTGGTGCCTGTCTCAGGGCTGCAAGAGAAGGCAAAGAAAGAAGCTGTCATTGCTGAAGGAGCCAGCTCCCCACTACAGCTGCCCAAAGCTTCCCTGCATCCAAGTGTGAATGAATAAAATGGAAAACACACATCACTGTTTTCAATACCTTCACTTACGAAGTTGTCTTATCAAAAGCAATTTTTACCTTAAAGCACTGACAGTGCCAGGAATAGCTGCCTTCTGCCAACCACACACACACAGAATAAACCCAACAGAACCAGGTCAGTAAGCAAAGTGCTTTTTGCAGTACTGTGGAAAACCAGGTCAACATTTTTTATCCCCCAGTCATGAATTCAACTAACCAAAGTTAAAAGCAACTGAAAATTATCCCCCTACACGTAGTTTGTGAGGAAAACTTTGGGAAGTTGGGTTTTTTTCCTGTCAGGTTTTGAACACTTCTATCAGGGTGTTGTCAGCTCCTTGCAGGACCTTCCTTAAGCCTTCCTTAAACCAGCTGCCTGCATCTAAGAAAAGTCTCCCATGTACAAGGCTGACAAATGTGCTTCATTTCACCCCAGAGAGGTGCCCACAGGATCCTCTGACCTACACAGCTACCTGTGAGCTGATACAGCTGCAGATGGTGTCCGAGACCTCCTGGCTGTGCTGCAACACTTACCTGGAGGGAGACGATGCTGTTGTCTTTGGCTCATTCCAGGAAGATCCAGCAGTGGTTTTTCTTAGCCCATTAGTACTGACAATAAAACAACCAAGTAACAAAGCATTAAAACCTGAAGATTTTTTAAGTGCTTTCTGTGTGGGGGACACCGCCTTGTCTGGCCCACAGCTCTGGTGCCTGCTTCCTGGGCAATGAGGCCAAACCCTGCTGTGCCGCTGTCCCCATGCCCTGCTGCACTGACGTGACCAGAATCTGCCTTTCTGCTGAAATACTCTGTCTTTAGAAACTGGCTTTTCCTATTTAACACTCTGGAGCTGTTTCTAGCCCCAGTGTTTGAGTCTGCACTAAACCCCAACTTCCCCAAACAGATTAAAGCTCAGTGCATCCACAAAATTGATTTTGCTATGTGTAAGTGTGTAACATGTGAGGGAAGGAGGCAAACTGCTTCCAAGCCCTGCCTTAAACCTGCACCACAGTGGCACAGAATTGCTACCAACATTCATAAGGCAGCTCCTTCATCCTGAAAACAAAGTGTTTCAGGCTGAAAAGCCTCATTTATTGGGCTCCCTGCTGGGCCCACTAAGGACCAGAGTGGCAGAGAAGCCAATAATGCTGCTGCCTGGCATTGAGCACCCCTCAGAGCAGGAACACAGAGCTGAATCCCAAATTAAACAGACCTGTTTGAAAACATAGGAGAATCCCAGGAGGATTTTTCTCTGAATCCTTCCATGAGGACAGACTGAGAGCTGGGGTTGTTCAGCCTGGTGAAGAGAAGGCTCAGGGAAGACCAACACTGTTGTGCTCCAATATCTAAAGAGGGCCAAGTTGGATGGGGCTTGGAGCAACCTGAAGGTGTCCGTGCCCATGGCAGGGGGTTGCAACTGGATGAGCTTTAAGGTCCCTTCAACCCAAACCAGTCTGATTCTATGATTCTCCCTCCTAGGGCAAATATCTCCACTTCAGCCAAGCATTTCTGCATCTCATTGCTGCCCCACACCATGTGCGGCTGTTCTGACCAGTGTGGCCTAAGGGACAGTGCCACTGCTGCTCCTTTAGACCAGAGACAGCCTGTCCCCGGGTCTCACATGCCATAGAAAGAACGCTCCAGCTTCTCTGTCACTGCTCCTGCATACACTTGGGCTTCACAGTAGCCTGTGAAAAGGGCTGGAGACTTGAAACCAGGCTAAACATTTCCCATCGAAGCAAAGATCAATTTAAAGATAATGAAACTTTCAAACCTCTCTGCTCACACCTCTCTGCTGCCATCAGAGCAGGATAATTAAATCTAACTCTAAGGAAAGCAGAGAACTGGCTCAGGGGACAGCAAATAGTGAGGCATTGAGTATTCCATGTCTAGGTGATGAGGTCAGGTCACACAGCCAGTTTGGGAGTAAAGGAAGATCGTCACTATCTGATGGCTGCTCCAACTCTTCCTGGAGTTGTCTCCCCAGAAGCGCCACCAGGCTCATTCCTGTGGTGTGAGCTCCTTGTGAAGTCAGGAGTGTGATCAGCAGAGGAGCTCAGTGGCAGGTTGACCCACATTAGAGTTGGCCTGTAGTTAAATGCAGCTTGTCACCCCCAGGACTGTCAGTTGGGCACTTGATGCCTCTCCCTGTGTCTACCTGTTTGTTCCACTAAGTCAGTCTGTGTCATTTTCATTTTGGATTTTCTGAGCAGCCCCTTTGAAAAGCCCCATCTCTCGTTGTGTTCAGTCAGCTGCTGCCTTCAGACAAATACAGTTATCTGCAAAGATGGCAAATCAGGGTGCTCTGAAACCAGAAATAGCCAACCTGCTACTCCAGGATCAGGTAAATACCTGTTGTCATCTGGTGTGAACCCGCAGGAACCAGTTGAACTCCTCCTCTGCTGTTCCTCCTCTTCTATCTCAACTCTTGCAAAAGGCAAAAAGAGAGACAAATATCACTGCTTCCTATTCCCACTGCTAACTCAGGCAGCTTATCCTTGTTTCCCATAAACTAGGTTTTCCCTCTGTTTCCCCTAGGGGCAGATTTTCCTGCTCCTCATGCTCCCTGTGTTTTGCCATGGGTGAGCACCTCAGATGAAGTAATATCAGTGGCATTCTGCTGACACAGTTGCTTTACAAATAGCATCAGCTGAATGCTGAAATCCCAGAGACTGCCCAAGGCATCGTTCCCCATCCCACCCACTGCTTTAGAAGCTAAATGCTAGAAGAGCTTTCACCCTGCTAGTTGGAG
This sequence comes from Coracopsis vasa, assembly GCA_026283785.1. Lineage (NCBI taxonomy): Eukaryota > Metazoa > Chordata > Aves > Psittaciformes > Psittacidae > Coracopsis > Coracopsis vasa. The sequence continues at coordinate 803 of JANHGB010004233.1, read as the reverse complement.
CCAGAAGACAGGCAGTGAAGAGTCTCTCCTTGTTTCAGGTTGCCATAACACAAAGCATCGTCAGTTTTGTATTCCCAGTGTTTCCAACACTTTGGGCTCTCAAAAGCCAGGGTGAGACAACCCAGAGCATCCTTTTTAAGGTAAGTGTCCCTTCTGTGCTCTGAAACACCCAAGATCTCCTGTCCCAGCACTTAACAGCAGCCATGGTACAGCACAGACACACAACCCCAGCAGTACTTCAGAGGGCCAGTGACCTACCTCTTGGCAAACAAGGGTGGAAATTCTTGTGTTGGGCTGCTGTAAAGGAAGCATAAAGGCAAGAGTTAGAAGTTTGGAGGTAAAGACACACTTTGGGCAGGGCAATCCCCACAGAGTCTCTGACCCATACTGACCCAGATGGTGCAAGGCATTAAGGGTCATGTAACACCATTTGGGCAGAGCTGGCAGTGACCATGTGCGTTAAACCTCTGCAAATTACAGAGCGGAGGGAATAAAAACAGGAGGAGCAGCTACTTACAATATGCGAAGTAAAGAAGCTCCCCCAAAGGGCCTCTTTAATTTCATACCTTCCTGATGGCTGTTTTTCTTCCTGCATACAAACCTGCCTCCCAGAGGAACTAACTGTCAGTGCGAACACCTGTAATGCCCTCACAGATCCCAGAGAATCCCAGCCTGGTTTGGGTTGGAAGGGACCTTAAAGCTCCTCCAGTTCCAAACCCCTGCCACAGGCAGGAACACCTTCCACTAGAGCAGGTTGCTCCAAGCCCCTGTGTCCAGCCTGGCCTTGAACACTGCCAGGGATG
>JANHGB010004226.1:49593-64938 GCA_026283785.1 Coracopsis vasa | reverse complement strand
CACAGCTTCTCTGGGCACCCTGTGCCAGCGCCTCAGCACCCTCACAGGGAAGAGCTTCTGCCTCAGAGCTCATCTCAATCTCCCCTCTGCCAGGTTAAAGCCATTCCCCTTGGCCTGTCCCTACAGGCCCTTGTCCAATGCCCCTCTCCAGGTTTCTTGTAGCCCGTTGCACTGGAAGCTGCTCTTATGTCCTCCACTTTTGGGGTCTGTGCCCTTAGAATGAGGTATGAGCTCATCTCTTGCAATGTATAGTGAAAAAAAGTAAGAAAGCTGTTTAGACTTCTGTTATCTGCTACGAAAATGCAGTCACTGGTAGTGCAGCCATTTCCCATTCATGTTACAGCCATTGTTGCAGCTAGATTATTTTCCTGTGTTAGATGTTTTATATATTAAGCAGAAATGCAAAATGCATTCCAGACTGTAAGTTTGCTTTTTAAGTTGGAACCTAATTTACTTTCTGAAAGCCATAGATGCTTAAAAAGGGCATTGCTTGAAAAATTTAGCTTTTCATATTCCTCTAAATGAGGAAAAGAGACTAATTGCTGTATTTTTTCTAACACAGTGGAATACCTTTAATAATTCTTCTGGAGTTGCCTAATTTGGGAAATCTTTGGAAGCTCCAATCTTTCTTTGTCAAAGACAGAGAGAACCTGTGGTCCTGTAGGCTCCTTAGCTAAGGTACCTTTGATAGTCTGTAGTCCCCAGCCTAAGGATGGCTCAGAATAGCAGAGAAGTGACTTTTCCCTCACACATTACTGCACATCAGCCTGGGGTCACCATCGATGGAGGCACTCTCCATCTCTGTCCTTTGCAAGGCAGCAAGTTGCCGTAGGTCAGTGTAAACTGGGAGCGGGCTGAGTTAACTCAAATCACGGCGTGTTTTCTGTGCACTCCGAGCATGCACACAGCCCAGCTGATGTATGGTAACTTACTCACCTGATGTAATTTGTGGTTTGTGTGCCGAAGCCCTTCTAGTCTGCAGTAATGAGGTTTTCAAAAGACAGATGCTTCCTCAGCTCCAAGGTCTCTTGGAAGTGCTATGGATTTCTGATGTCTCTTTTCACAGTGGAGCCGATGTTTTCCAACAAGTTATTGTCCTGTTCTCAGATTCACCTGTCTGTGTCTGGCCTGTGTGTAGCAGTCACCCTTTTATTTATGAATGACTTCCCTGATTCATTTGGAGGGATAAATCCGTGTCTTAGGAATCTGAGTTTATAATGCTTTTATATATGCTGGGGTTTGCATGTTTAGCTGGCAAAAAGTGTACTACTAAGCCCCTCTCCAGGTTTCCTGTAGCCCCTTTAAGCACTGGAGCTGCTCTAAGGTCTCCCCTTCAGGAGCCTTCTCTTCTCCAGGCTGACCCAGCCCAGCTCTCTCAGCCTGGCTCCAGAGCAGAGCTGCTTCAGCCCTTGCAGCACCTCCATGGCCTCCTCTGGACTCGCTCCAACAGCTCCACATTCCTCTTATGTTGTTGCTTCCAGAGCTGGATGTAGTGCTCCAAGTGGGGTCTCCCAAGGGCACAGCAAAGGGGGAGAATCCGCTCCCTGAGCTGCTGCTCACGCTCTGGGGGTGCAGCCCAGCACATGGGGGCTATTCTCCTGAACCAGCACCCCAGGTCCTTGTCAGGCTGCTCCATCCAGTCTCTGTCCAGCCTGTGTTTGTGCTTGGGATTGTCCCAAACCATGTGCAGGACCTTGTACTTGTCTTTGTAGAGCTTCATTAGATTCACATAGTCCCACCTCTCCAGCCTGTCCAGGACCCTCTGTATCCCATCCATTCACTCCAGCATGTTGATAGTTCGATGTCATCAGCAAACTTGCTGGGGGTGCCCTCGATCCCACTATCCATGTCACTGACACAGATACTGAACAGGATCGGTCCCAACACTGACCGCTGAGGAATACCATTCATTACCCATCTCCAGTTGGACATTGAGCCATTGACCTGTTACTCTTTGAGTGTGACCATCCAGCCATGGATGGATGGGTGGAGGACTCGGTCCTTCTACCCAGGACATGGTCTTTGTGAATGGAAGTGTTTGCCTTTGCCATGATCTGTTTGGTCTAAATTCTATCCAGGTATTTAAGCATGAGCCTAACTCACAAAGTGAACCTTTGTAGTGTGACTACATACTGCTTTTGCTGGGGAAACATTGCAACACATGCTCCAGCAGCATCACCAACCCTTCAGATTACATTTTAGTCTTTCACAGCATACTTCTTGACACGTGCTTATACAAAACCTGGCCACAAACTTGTGTTGGTGTTGCCAGCACTGGTGTTAAGCATTGCAAGGATGAAGGGAGGCTCATGCCTATCACTTAATGTCGAGTGTCCAGAAAGCTACGTGTACCATTTGTGCTATCAGCCTAGTGCAAAAGGAGCTGGGAGGATGTGTCTTTTGCTGTCAGAAAGGTTATTTGTGGCTTTTAATAATGCATAGGAATATGGTCAAGATAAGAATCCTACTCTCTTCTTTTTTTCTCCCCTGCTTGCCTTGCAAATGATGGTACATAAGATTAAAATAATGCAAAAGAGTTAAATTAATCTCAGTTAACACTTGCAGGGAGGTTTCTATTTAAAACTCTGCTTTTTCTTCATAGTGTCACTAGTCAGGAAATGCAGTAGGCAGGTGCCATCTCTGTTGCACTGCATGGGCACGTCTCTGCTTTTCAGTGCTTTGGATGATGATGGGGAAAAATAGCATAGGATGGATCTTTTCTATTCCCATGTCCCTTTCTTTTGCAGCACCATTAGAAACCAGAAATTGAACTGGTGATCAGTTGCTTCTTTAAATGTATTCTGAATACAAAAAGAAGAAGAAATGGTGGAGCAGTGTGTGCTTTTTAATGGTTTTTGGCTGGGATGCAAGGCTGGGTTCTCCCATGGGCAATTTAGATGTGATGGCTACTCATCCACTGGGATGCTGCAAACCATTTTCCAGCTTCTTGAATGAAGTTAAACCCATCTGCAATACCTTTACTTACTTCTTTTAGTAAATTTACTTCTTTTTTACCAAGTAAATGGTTGTGTTGGGTTAAGCTGCGATTTCTTTGCTATCTCTGTCATCTCTTCCCTAAATAAAAGCAGAAAAGGACTGCAGAATGTTTGATGCTCTTCATTGTGTAGCATTTGTTTTGTGCTTGTTCCGCTGTCACCCTGCTGCAAAGCCACACATTGTAAATATGTGACTTTTTTGAGGTTATTTAGGACTTGATTTGTCTTTCCTGCTGCATACATTTATTATGATTGTAGTCTTGAATAACGTGGCCATGTATTTTCTTCTCCTCTGTAAGACTCCTCCATCATCTGGTGCATGGAGTAAAGCAGTGCTGTAGGTTTTTATTCCAACACTGTTGTGCTATGGGTTGCCATAGCCCTTATTTCTGTAAAGGAAAATATATTCCTCTTCCATAAGGGACATTGATCATGCCCATTGCTGAAGTCTGTTGCTATTTTCCTTCTCCAGTTTACAATGAATCTTCTTGTAATGCTTGTGTATGGAGGAGGCAGGTACCTTCTTCCTTTTCCTGCAGGTGAAAACCAGGCAGATTTGGAGGTGTTGGGACCTACATTTTTGGATTCATCCATTTCTTTGCTGTGTGAGATGCCAGAGGCTCAAATATGGGATGAGGGAAGCTCCCAAACTTGCTATTAATGGCTGCTTTGTAAAGAAGTCTCATATGAGCAGATAGCTCAGGAGCTTTGTGATGGAGACAATACGTATCTGTGAATGCTGTTTGTTTCTTTACCACCCTGAAATTCCCTTATTATGGAATCACCATCCCTGGAAGTGTTCACACACTGTGTAGATGAGGCCCTCAGTGCCATGGGTTAGTGGTGGCCTTGGCAGTGCTGAGGTAAAGATTGGACTTGATTATCTTAAAGGTCTTTTCCAGCCTGGTTCATTCTATTATTCTATTTCCCTCAGAGCCCACAGTGCTCCAAGCCCTGCTCTCAAACCAAGAGCCAGGAGTAGGCTGTAGAAAACAGAGATGGGGACAGTTTTCCAGTGCAGAGAGAAGCCTCCAGTGAAAACCCTGTAGAAGGGGTTCTGGTCTGCTGTGATTTCTGTGGTGATGAAGGAGCCTGCATGTCAAGTCTTCAAAGTGCTGCTGCATGCTTCCCTTCCCCTGTTGTGGGGCAAGGAGTTCTTCCCAGAGGGGTGCCTATGGAGAAGGACCTCTTCAAATGGCTTTTCTTTTTCTTTCAAGGCCCACATTTAGCAAAAGTATAAAGCAGTGTTTGGATGTGTTGTTAAAGTTTCATTTAAAGTAAATGACTGCTAGCTGGTTTGTGTCATTGGTGAACTCAAGATGTCGTGTGTGAGCTAGATATTAACTAGTATTTGAGAGGTTGTCAAACATCATAACAGTGAATGTGGCATGGGAATCCTTGTTCCTTTATTTAATCATCACATTAGAAACCCCCAAAATCCAAATCAGTGTCTGGCAATGCCAATTAAAAAGCAGGATACTTTTTCATGATCATTTTCATAGAAGAAAAAGTGTTTCCTGTACAAATGTCTGAATCTGGCCCTTTCCAAAGAAATGCAGTTATTAATCTCTCAGTGAAAGAAATGAGCCGATGTCTCACTAATGACCTTTCAGTGCTGTTGGGAGCATAGGGAATATTTTGATGTCAGCAGTCCCACATGGAGGCTGGCAGTACCTGCCATGTACTATGGGCAAGCCCAGGAACACTTCAGAAACCAGCTTGGAGCTTCAAACCACCCATAAGAGTTTTGACTCCTGGGCACTAAGGGACAAAAACCCCGTGCTTTATGAACTCAGCCCATCCACAGTGATTGTTTCCCAGGCTGCCTCATTTATTCAATAGTTGGAGACAGTGTTGGATTGAATTTCCTCTTCCAAGCCCTGTCTGCTGGAGCTGCTTGCCAGCGCTGTCATTTATCAAGGGCACTACATGCTTTGAGTGCTGCTGCTCTGGAAACCACTGATTGAGGGTGAGAGAGCGTAAGGAAAAGAAAAAACCAAACAACAAAACGCTATAAAAGAAAGCAAGAAAAAAATTGGCATTTCTCCCTGGAGGTGAGGAGTCCCTGGCTAATCTGAGCCTTTCAGTCCCCAGAAGCCAAACCCTAATCCAGAGTCCTGTCAAAAATGAGTTCTCTCCTAATGAAATACTGAAGGAGAATTAAATTTGCAGCTTGCTCAAGAAGAACAAGAAGCCTTTCTGTGACTGCCTGCCCCGGACCCCCTCTCCCTGTTCCTGATTTTTTCTGTTTTGGATGCATCTCCAAACAATCATTTAAGATAAACAACATGAGCAGGAAAAGCCTGGCCAAGTGGCTGAAATTGCTGAGCCTTTGAAGACTAAACACATGCAGGATCCATCTCCCCTCTAGCTGTGGCCTTTCCTACTGAAACTGGATCAGGTTTTTGCTGCTACAGTACAAGTTTCTGGAAACCCCACAAGGTCTCCCTGGAAGACTGATAATCCCTTACCTGCAGCAAGCTGTGATGTGTTTTCCCTCAAACGAACTCCCAGGCCTTCCTTGTTGGGCTGCATTTCTTTCTCTTACCAGTTTAGGAAAGGGTCTGGATGAGCCAGACCAAATACCTCATGGGGTCATCCAGAAGTGTTAAAGCTACTGATGTCTTTGAAAGCCTTGTCTGAAGCAGCTGAGCCATGCACAAGCTGGGACAGGTAGTTGGCTCTGCTGTTCCTACTGATAACAGCAGTGATTGCACAAGAAATCTTCCTGTAGCCACCTTCATCTGCACTTGCTCACATGATTTTTCAAACTGAGAGAGACCCTTTTTAGCCAGGTCACATATGTATGTTTGCCAGCCTCTGTGTGCCTGGTCTGGGGAGCGTTGCTGCTGTGGCACATGTGTAATTCTAGTAAGGGCATGGGAAGAGCTGAGCATGTATTTGCAGTGTTGACTTTGTGCAGAGGATTTGCTGCTGCACTCCACAGAGGCTTCTGAGATGCCGTGCAGTGAGGCTTATAAATCAGCACGTCACTAATGGCTGAAACTGAGCTGAACAGGATGCTGCTGCTGCTGCTGGTGAGACAGGTCTAGCAGGGGAGCCGGCATGGGAAGGTGAAGCACCGGGTGTTCAGCCCTGCACAGCCATGAGCAACCTTCACATCCCTCTGCTCCGCTTCCCATTGTGGTGTGTTTTAGGTAGAGGGTGCCACTAGTATAAAATAATTGTGATTGCAGCTTCAGTCAGCAAAGTCCTTGGCTTGTCTCTCTGCCAATGCTGCGGTACCACTGTTGCTGCCTCAGTTTCCTTTTCTGGGGCAATCTGAGGAGCAGCAAGGTCCCACAAGAGTGCTGTATTGCAGCTCAGACACTAGAATCAGAGGCTGTTAGTGGTGTCTTCCTTTAAATGCATATTTTATCCATTAGGTAAATCTACATGTGTTTGTGCATTCTGATTCTGCAGTTGGTGATGTACCCCTGCTGTGTTAGGAGTTGTTGCAGCACATGTGTGTTTGTTGATGTGTGCTTTTGGCCATCACAAACCCTGTTTTATTCAGCTGAACTGCAGTTTTCTTACTCTTAGCACTGTTCAGCATTACTGTGCCTGAGGTTGACTTGCTGCAGCAGCTGAAAGATTTCAACTAGCTGTGTCTCACCTACACTGGTCAGAGAGGTGTTGATCTGACCCTTCTCCCTGCAGTTGCTCTCTCTTTGCTAAGGAGATATCATCCTTATCCACTGAGTGCAACCTCTGCTTCTCAGTAACTTCTTTCTGTGGTGTTTTCCTTCCTGAGCAGGTCCATCCCTCAGCCTTAAAGCAAGGTCTTTTTTTTGCTGGATGCTAAATCCTGGTGTCTCCCCCTCAGTCTGAATCACTGCAGAACATCCATATAAATTTTGGGATTTGGTCACTTTGTGCATAGGGAAAGATGAGTCTGTTCCAGGCATCTTCTGCTCTCCAGAAAGCACTGTCTAAACAGATCAAAGAAAGTATTGCAATGTTAAGACTTGGCCACAGTCCCGATCCCTTATGGTCTTCAAGCCCATCCTCCTGGAGCAGCTGCTTGTGGAGCTTCCACCAGGTGCCTACAATGAGGATTTGACACGATGCCACTTGGCACTCAGCCTCCAGCATTATGGGCTAGAGAAGGCAGCAGGGGCTTACTCCTGCTAGAGCAGACGTTTTCCAGGTACTCTTTCCTTGATCCCTCTGTCTGTCTTCTTTATCCCAAAGAGCAGGAAAATCATGATAGAATTAAAATGGGATTTGCTTGCTGCAAAATCCTTAGCAGCTGTCTCCTCAAAAGCTGCATGTTTTAGCAACCCTCCTATGAGGGTCCAAGAAGTTGGTGGTGAGGTTCAGTGGTTACTTTTTGTTGAGGCAAGACTCATCGCATCTTTCTCTTCCCTTTCTCTTCTTCCTGGCAACTACCATGCTCTGATTTCTGTTAGAGAGTCCGAGGTGGGTTAAACAAGAACCATGTCCACAGTTTCTGTTCTTCGTAAGTTTGCGAGAAGGAAAAATTCCTCATCAGTTATCCTTATCTTGGAAGCTAAGGATAGCAGGTGGGGAATGAAGACACAGGGATCATACTGGTCACATTGGATCAGATCAAATATCCATGTAGCCCTGGTTCTTGTCTCTGACAGTGGCCAGGATACCTACGGAAAAGGGTGAGCGAAAAGGCAAGTGTGTAGTAATACTTCTGACTGCTCTGCTAGCCTACATCCAGCAAGCCGTGTCTCAGGCATGTCTTTAGCCAGGAGCTGGTTTCTTTCCATCTCATAGCCCTCAATAGATTTTTCTGTGACTTGATCCAGCCCTTTTGAGTATGTGAAGAATTTGGTCAAGTGCAACATCCCTGGCATGGCATTACAGGATAACATCCGTGGCAAGCTGTTACACAGCTTTACTACACGCTGTAGCAGTTCTCTGCCATAGACTCTGGGATCTCAGTCACGGCATTTTGTTTCCCTCGATGTAAAATGGGGATTACATGTTCCTGTTTCACAGGGAATTGGGAGGATAATATTTATAGGTTGTTCAGATGCTAGGGCTGCAAGATTCATTGAAACATACATAATAAATTAAGCAATTTCTTCTTAATCTGATTCCTTTCTGGCTTCCAAAAGCCATAAAACCAAGCTGCCTTTCTTTTAAATCTTTGTAATTGAGTTTCTCTTTATCATAAAGAAAAGAAAAAAGCATAGGCAGATCTCTGTTGTCTTTATCATGCCCAGTATTTGTGCTGGACCGTCTCTTGGTGTGGGTTTCCCAGTGTCTAACTGAGATACAGGATGCTATTGTGCTTTTCCTGAGATATCATTAATAAAGACTGCAGCGGAATACTAAATGTCAGCTTTGTGAGCAGGGTGCCTGACAGCTGCTAACTAACCCAGCAGATGATACTTCAGTTGAGGTCATCTTCGAGTAATATGAGCTTTTAGCTCAGAGTCAAAGAGCGCTGGGACTCTGTAATGAAAGGCTCAGGCCACCCGAGAGTGGGAATACGCAGCCTTCATCACGTTCAAACATGAGACTCCTCCATAACAGAGTTTAATAAAGAAGTCTGGTGTTTCACTGATTAAAGAGTCTGAATGTCTCTCCTTCCCCTGGCTGGCTCAGGCCGTAATGCTTATCTCCAGAAAGAAGAAAAGAGAGGAGGAGAAAAAGAAATGCTTTCCTGGTGTCGGGTCTGCCCTGGTAGATGGAACATTCTTCAGGGTGGGTGACGCGCAGTGAAATGGTTGCAGAATGATTGAATGTGTTCCTGTGTTTCAGTGGGGTTTTTAATTGCTTCCCCCTAAAAAAGGTTGTCAGTATTCTTGCTCTGAAATGTGAAGCTGTTGCCCTGTCTGCTCTGTTCACACAGAGCAGAAACTGAAAGGGCTGATTTATCCAAGCCTTCCGTTCTCGAGAAATGAGGCTTTCCTGCACCTTCTCATTTGTATCTTTATGTCACTCTCTGTTAGTGGCAGAAATTAGAACAATTGATTGATTTTTAGTCATTCAGTGACTGTAAATCGCTTGCATTCCTCATGATCAATTTATAGAGGTCTGAGAGTTCACCCCCTGAGCTGCAGTGTAGGCTTCAGCCTGGCTCAGAGGCTCTGTGACCACAATGTGGCTGCTCTCGTTCCTGTTTGAGGTGAAGAATTGGGGATATGGATATAAAGGTGATAGGAATAGTTTATGTTTGTTGCTATTAGTGCATTTAGTTATGTTATTTTAAGATCTTGTTATTGCTTCAGTTTTGATCCCTTGAACAACTGGTTAGAATTAGGGGTAGTCTTTGCTTCTTCCCAGATCTGCCATTGGAAAATACTGGAAGAAGCAAATTGCACTCCCCTTCACCCAACCCCAAACAACCTCAAACTCATCTCTCCCTGGAAAAAGAAACAGGGAAAAGGAATGCACATGCACTGGTTATCAGCGAGCATCAGTTTTGGATCCAGCCACACAGATGGGTTTGGTTGCTTCATGTTCAACCCCTGTTACCAGTTATATCTTGTGAATTTCCAAGTGAAGCCCAGTTATCATCATCTGCACACAAAACCCCATAACCCTTAGTTATTAATTCCCCTCTTCCCACTGACCTGGCTCTACATAAATCTTGGGCCTGGAATCTTTCTTCCTTTCTTCTCTCCCTGCTCCCACCTCTTTCCCTCTTTTTCTCTTTTTCTCTTTTAAATTAAACACATTCCAGAGAGAGGCCAGGAGCTGTCAGGAAGCTCTGCAGTGATGGGGCTTCCTTTGGGATGTGCAGGCTGATGAGATGCCTGCCTGTGCTTTTCCAGCCTGCAGCAGTGAGTAAGGGGCGACATCAGCCTGCGGCATCTAGCACTCCTTGTTCTACTCCAGAGCCACTGCTGCATTCCTGGTCTGCTAGCAGAAAGGCAGTAAGTAGTTAAGGGTTCATGTAGGCAACAGTTAAGAGTAGGGTTGATGGAGATCTAAGGGACAAATATACAAGTAGGGTCAGACTAAGCTACACCACACCGCCGGGATCCATGGCCTGTGATCAGACACCTTGCCTTTGCCATGCTTGGTCTTGCTGCAGTGGTATTGCTCCAGACACACTCCAAATTGAGTTATCTTCTGGTTCACATAAACCTAAAGGGAATTGATTTTACATGGAGTGAAATATCTGAAGCAGTGTATAGCTGAGGCTTTATCTGGGGTGAGGGCAGCAGAACCCTTATTGCTGTGGTCTGTGTGCCCATCCTCCAGCTCGGTGTGGGGTTCACCTTGGTCCTGATAGTGTGGTATTGATGTCTAAACTCTAACTTGTTGCCCTCTATAATGTGGGGACCTTTTCTTCAGGACCAGTGCTCATCCTATGAAGATATAATTGGTCAAACTTGTCATTCTTGCTCATTTGAAAGTCATTCTGTATTCAGGCAACACCTCTGATTTGAAAATCTTTTTGCCTCAGATTATACTATGGATTCTTACTGTACAGTTCATTCAATACAAGCATTAATATTTTCTCATTACTGTGTTATTATTCTCTTTGTATAAATTTCTTTAGTTTATATTAGAGTTTTTTTCTTTATTTTCACTGTTCCTAAAACTCAGAGCAGAACCTGAATTGAGGGGGAGCCCTATGGAGCCTCATTCAAGTACACCCTTTGACAGGTGAGCTTTGGTAGCTGCCATGTGATTCTGCAGATTCTGCATCCTTAGTTACCTTATGAAAACACCACAAAAAAACCCTAGGACTAAAGCCATACCAGAATCAAGATATGTGCGAACTACTGTTTGACTCTGTCCTCAAGGGGCCTGGTATTTCAGCATAGAAGGAAATTAGATTAGTTTGACGTGATTTGTTCTTGACAGATGTATGTTGGCTGTTAAGTGATTTGATTGGTATCTTCCAGATGCTTATAAATAGTCTGATTATTTACTGCTGCATGTTTCTGGGTACTGATATAAAACTTATTGGCTTCTGTTTTCCCTGTTTAAAGATAAGCATCACGCTTCCTCTCTGCCTAGACTTCTGGTCTTACACTGCCCTTCAGAATCTCTTGAACATGTTCACCCGTAGCTCACCAGAGGACTCTCTAAGTGCTCTCAAGATTACTGTAGCTCAGGTAATCAGAAGCTTTTAAATCGCCTTGATAAGTAAGTGAATAATTGACAAGGTTTTGTCCCTTGGATGGTGTGTTTGTGAGTGGCACATCATAAAACTTCTCTGAAAATGAGGAAATCATTTCTAGCACATCTAGCCACTACTTTGATCAACCTCAGAAACAGTCTCCCAGATGGGTAAGTCTGTACCACTGTGGATTTTACACCCCCCACAAACAAAGCATGAAAGAAACTGGGAAAAATGGAAAAAGGATCTTAAGGATATTGATTGAAGCCAACCCAAGTATGGCAAGAGAAAGCCCCAGGGTTACATGCACCAGAGGCCCAGCTAAGAAACAACATAGAGAATCATCGGATATCCTATCTATTAATTTTGCGCTTTGGGTTTACTGAATTCTTTTTCCTGCAGCACTTTTACACAATATCTGGTGTAACTTTCTCAAAGAAATCCAAATACTTTTAACAGATGACTTGATCTGCCATGCCAATGAGCGTATGCTTTGGTCTCTGTGCAATTTCCCTTTGAAACAGTGCCTAGTTCTGTATGATAGCAGCTGAAGGCACAAAGTCATTTCATCCACATTTTTGGACATGTTGAGGGATCTAAGGTTTGTCCCATCAAGAAGAACCACTTTTCACCTTTCCCTCACTTCTGCCTCTTGAAAATCCATAAGGAGGAAAGAAAAAAACCACCCCAACCCTTAATTTATATTTAGAAGCTGACTTTTCTCTTTGAATCCCCTTCTGGCTCAGCCACAACTGGAGCCCAGGCTGACAGCTGTGAGTTTGTACCATCGATTTCCATGTAAATGTTCCTCACATAATTACCTGAGGGACCGCGTTTCAAACCACAACATGTGGCCTGTAGCCAAGGCGATAGAGGTCTGGCATTGTGTGGGAAGAAGGGTCAGTGCAAATCAAGCATGAGCCCCATTCCCACATGAAAGGGAAATAAAACCTCCACGTGCAGGCATGTGGAGAAGCTTCTCCTTAGTCCCTTAACTAAACATAACCAAGCAGAAAAAACAATGCTGCAAGAAAAAGCAACTTGTGTTTATTAGCAGTTGGGTGTCCAGCAGGTCTCAATCTCTTCTGCATTGCGTTTTTCATTAGTGCTGCATTGGAAACCCCAGCTGCCTATTCAGTTTGAGAGCCGAAAATCTTCTATATGCTGGAGTCATGAATGAAAAGGTGATAGCAAAGGGCATAAAAAGCAAAGGTTAACGTATATCATGTATGGCTCTGAGCTCCTTGGATGGAAATGTGAAAGCTGGAGTGTGCTATGCTCCCCACACAGCGCAGAAATAGGGTTTCCTCCAAACTCAGCAAGGTTGGAGGTCTGTCAGAGCAACATCGGTCCCCTGCTCTTTGAGTGAGAAGAAAAGCCAGGGGGACTAGCTCAGACTTCAGTGTCTAGTTTCCAGGTGCCTAAATTAGGGTATGTAAATCCTACACTTGCAATGTAGGCAAGGACTGATGCCTTGCAGATAGTGCTTCAGCAGAAACATGTCTCTCTGGGGGGAATAGGATGTCAGTATGTGCCATCACATCCTGTCAGGCTGGTAAAATCAAAACTGTCAGGAGTGGCTCTAAGGGCCCCAGCGTGCTGGACATGTTCTCTTTGTCCAGGATGTAAATCCCATCATCTGGTTTCTTTTCTACCAACAAGAGCAAAGGGATAAACTCAGTTTTCCTGGCCAAATTGTTTCTGTAGCTTGTTCAAGTGACTCCTGTGGTCTCAGCCATAATGATCTTCAGTGTCACTGTCAGGAAATTGTTGAATCTTGAAGTGTGGGGGTAGCTCTTTGCTGTAATGGGGACCTGCAGGTGTGGTCACAGGGGTGTGCTCATGGTCAATGCCTGCAGGAAGAAAAGAGCTCAAGAAGCACAGCGTTACCTGACCTAGCCTTCAGGTTTATTCACCATACACTATTGCTTGTTCCCAGGAAAGTCCCAGACCCCAAACTTGGTGAGACATCCTGTGAGTCAGCTGGCAATCCACTCAGGGAGTAGAAGGCAGGAATTCTTCCCACATAAAAATCTTAAGCAGTATAATCTAAATGGCTATATTTAGGCATTTAAACCACAACTAACTGAGTGCCCCCAGTGTAACAGAGCAAAAGGAGTGTGAGGAAGTAGCAAAGTATTTGTACCACATAAAGACTAAATATCCATTATCAACAATCTCTTTGGCCTGCTTCCTCTGTTGTTTCTTTCCCTCTGGAGGTTTGGCAATTGGATTGATTTGCTGCCTGACTCACTGTCTTAGATTGAGATACGAAGAATTGCTGACAGTATTAATAAAATTAGTGTTAGGGAGGATGTCTGAACATTTGCCTTTGACGTTTTTAAGGGAAAGAGCTGACATTTAGTCTAAATTTAAAAGTTATTGCATTGCCTTTTTTTGTTCTTTCCCCTGACTTAGCAGTTTTCATGTGAAAACTTAGTCCAGAATTAAGAATTTTGGATTTCCAGTGTTGGTCTTTCTTTTCACTAAGGCCCTCTGGTTAGTTAAGAAGGAACCAGATATTTAACAGAGTTCTTGGAAGAAATACTTTACAAAACCATAAGATAAATGCATTACAAGTGTCTGTAGCAGTACTGGTTTATGATAGCGAGGATTATTTTTTCCTGTCTTAGGTGACACGGAGGTCAGACAAATAATGGGTTTAATGTCAAAATCTAAGGACAGGCAAAGATCTAGTTTTTCTTTTTCAAGAGTGGTTTGCATCATTACTTTTAAATGCAGTTGCCTGGTCTTTAGGTTATGTGATTAACTTTTACTCCCAGTGGGAAATGACTGAATTCAGGAGACATTTGTTTCATGTCATAACTGCTCTTTTGTCTATACATCCTGAACTCTGTTTTCATGTGGTATGGTTTAGCCCCAGGTAAAAGCAGCAGGCTTGACTTTGGCTTTGCCCTGGTCTGCAAGAAGATACCTTTCCAATAGTCGTATTATAAGCAACTTTCAGTAACCCTTGAAGTTTTCATTCTGGTGTTTGATTGAGATCTTTGCCTATAAGTGTAGCTGCCGAATGTTGCTGCAAGCTTTTTTTAAAGTTCCTTTTCCACAACCTTTGCAGGGTGTATTGGAGCTACAGCCACTGGTCAGTGTCCACATAAAATGTAAAAGCATTTGAAAGATGTTCCAGGCATTAACACTCATTTGAAAGTTGCATCCTTTCAGAGGACTGAAGTTTGAGGAAGCCCAGCTCGGCAATGGAGCTGAAGTCAGCTCCCTGTCCTACTCCTCTCCCTGCCAGCCTGTCCTCTTGGATGGGGAAGATACTAGCTTTTGGGGTTAGAAGTGACATTACTTTGGGCAAACATCATTTTGAGGCCATAAGTGCAGGCTCTGTGCTGTTATTAGCAGAACCAGTTACTCTTCAGTGGATTTTTCCCATGAGGGATATCACTGGCTGTGCTCAAACAGAAAGCCTGTGCGAATCGTAACTGTACAGGTAAGCGACTGAATTCCTGCAGTCTTCAATGAAGGGCGAATGCCAGCATCTAGAGAACTTTTCCTGCTTCCCTGTAGACAGCATTGCTTGTTCTGTCTGACAAAAATTGCTATTCTTTTACTTATTTTTTCCCTTTCTCTGCATGCAAAAAGTAGACATGATTTTAGTGCAGAACGTTTGGAAGGTTTCCTTCCGCTCCCCTGTTTCCTGAGAAGCTTGCACAGAGCGAGACAGTCATAAGGTTTTCTGAGATAAGAAGTCAATTGATTTATGCTCCATTGTTCCAGACATGGCTACAGACTGGTTTGCAGATTTGCTATTCCAACTTCAACAGGTCACTGCATGGAAAGGAGCAGCTGGATTTTCCTTCAGAGCAGCCGTCAGCTGTTGGAAATCTCTTGATACTTCCCTGGCTTCTCCAGATTGAGCATTAACTTCTCCTTCCTGTAACAGGAATTATACTACGTGCTGTAGACTCTAGCTAGCAAAAGGGATAAAGCATAGGAATATGACATTGATAGCAGTTTTTGGTGGGGCTGGCAGAGGCCACACCATTGCTCCAACTCCTTTTCACTTTCACAAGGACAAAGTGTGAAACACTCTCCAACACCAGCATGCCACAATGCTTCTGAAGTACCTTCCGTGGCTCAAGCAAGTAGGCAGTGAGTTCAAACTCAAGAAATCCAAACTCTTCTGTATGCTATTACATTGCTTTTCCTTCTCACCTCCTCCCCTCTTAAAAAGAGCCTCCTTCATTACATAGTCCAATGTTCCAGTCAGATAGCTGAGGCATGAAGGCAGCAGCCCCATTTCTCATCTCACCTTGACTATAT
>JANHGB010004226.1:36986-49583 GCA_026283785.1 Coracopsis vasa | reverse complement strand
ATATGGCAGCATAATTCTGCTGGCTTTGATGAAGTTAGTCCCAATTCACACAGTTAGAATGACCCATATGTTAAATCTGTATGATGACATACACAGGATATGTAATACAGCCAAGTAACTTTTCTGTGAGAACAGGATTTCAGTGTTGCTTGACTTTCTTTAGAATACAATGGTGAAAACATCATATTGCATTAAGTACTACTCAGTGTAAGCCGTGAGAGAGAGAAATTCAAGCAACTTGCTGCTTTGATCTGGATGTTTTACTCAGAGCTAAGTCAGAGTGGTGTTACCGATAACTGCTTTGGGAAGCTGAGCTTTTGGTTGCCTCTTTTCTAGACCCAGCGGTGCTTATCGAGGTTTCTCCTTCAACACCAGCTAAAAGAATTTGCAAGCAGGTTTTCTGCTTGATTTTTCAAGTTCTTTTGAGCAGAGTGCTTCTTGCCATGAATTTTGCACTGTAGGTTGTTGGTGTTGAATGTCTTACAAGGCAAAGCTCTGATATAAAAAGGAGAACAGTGTTGTAGGCACTGCCAGTTTATGGCTTTTCATCTTTGCAGGGATTTGAGCGATGGACATTTTGCATACAGTCATGACCAATATGATTTTATAACTAAAACTCATTATAGGAAGAGAATGAAGGGAGAAGGGGAAAGAAAAGGGGAAAAACCCCACACAGTTACCACTGCTGGGTAGCAGAACTTGCAGTTTGTCCTGTGAAAGCATGGGGAAATAATGGGAAGTCAGAATGGAAGAGTTACCAGTCATGACACTGTTAACTCAGTTAATGTAAAACTTTGTATTTATACACTCACAATGGGAAACTTGTCTGCTGAGCTGATGGGCAAGGGGGTAAATCCAGCCTTGGTTCCATCTTGACATATTTGCTGGCCTTTTGTGTGGTTCGATCCAGGTGAGGGGAACCTCAGTTCTGCGAGGTAAACATGACCTCTTCCTCTTAGCATCTTAGGTTAAGATACAAGAAGATGTAAAATCTATTGTTAGCCGTATAGATTGCAAGTAGCTTGATGAAACTCAAGATGAGGTTTCCAGACTCTTTTGATGCATTAGTAACTGGTTTGAGGCCCTTATTTTCCTTCCTACAGCCTGAATTCTGAGCTGTTCATTAGAAGAGAAGAAAGAAAAAAGCAGTTTCCTCTAGTTAAGGCACTTAATCATATTTCTAAGATCCACAGATGCAAGCCCCTGAATGCTTTGTTGAATTTGAGACTCTGAGCCCTCTCCAGAGGATATTAGGGGATCATCGTTCACACATCCAGCTTCTGTAATGATGAATGGTATTATTAGAGCAAATCCCCTTGTGCACCAGTGAACCTAAAATCCTGCGGTTCTTTTGCCTGTGCGTTTAGACTCCAAGTCACAAAATAAACCAGCTGGACTAGTACAGGCAAGGCCAAGTGATGTGGGGGAGTGGAACCTCAGATGTTGTAGCAAAGCAGTGTCATAGCTTGGGCAGCATTTTGTTGTTTGTCCAAATCTGAGGTTGTCTTGGTTTATGTTGGGGAAAGGACACAGAAACTGTTCTGAATACTGATTGTTTTTCAAGTGCTTGTCAATGTGCTTGCACGATGTGTGACACTGTGGCACAACTTCCCTTCTGAGGCTGTTCACAGTGTGCTCCCAACACCCCATGGCCAACGCTAAACATAAGCACTTGTTAATTGAAAAACGATGAGGGAAGTTGGTAGCCCTCTATAGAATGAAATATTCCCTGGACATCGGTGTTAGATGCATGTATCCAAGGGGTGTGAAATAAGAAAGCAATTGTCTGTGTCCTTGGGGAGCTGCAACCCTGTCAGTAATATTTTTTTGTTCAGGGAGGGTGCATTCACTTTTGAAAAGCATGGGCAGCATTAGCATTGAGGAAGATCCACCTGCCCCTGCTGTGAGGACACACTGTCTGGTGCAAAGGCTGATGGAAACGGAGCAATCTCTCCATCCACATGCAAACAGGAGGTGACTGGGCAGAAACTTGAGCCACTGAAACATCAATCCAGCTTCAGTGATTAGAAAAATGTCATTTACCCTCCTGTAAGCACAATGAGAATTCCATATGCATTCCCATCCCATGATTTTGAGTTAATCTTCCAGTGGCTTGTGATTTCTGAGGAGCTATAGATTGAATCCAGGCACACCAGCTAGTGAAGGCTCATTCAGAGTGAGGGATAGTTTTTGTTTGATTCTTTCAAATATTTCTTTTTTCCTTTCAAATACCAAAGGACAAATGGATTCTCGAGCACTAATTTAAAATACTGCTACTAATAATAACAACCTAACATGGGTGCTGTTTGCCAAAAGCTGGGAATTAGCAATAAGGAAAGATGAAACTGCCCAAGTTTCTTGGCAAAAGTGATGTAGGCAAATATTTCAAAGGTCATTTCAATATTGAAATTTGCTTCCTTGGAGATTGTGCTGTGGCAACGTTTGCCTTCTAGATGTTATCAGAGAGGCACTGGAATTTCATAGGGACTGAAATTGAAGAGGTTTAGGATGTGGAGTCTGGCTGTTGAAGATATCCCCTGTCCTGCTGTTCTCATTAGCCTTGCTGGTCTTACAGGCGTTTGCTGCTCAGTCCACTTCTAGCATATCTCAGTCAACACGTTACATTGCAAGCTCAGAATGATTTTGTTGTCCACATTCACTGATTACATGCTTGTCTCTTGCCCTATTTGTTATCTGTTGGCCCTTCAGTAAGCTTTTGTAGTTTTGAATTAAGAAAAAAAGGCAAATATAACCCCAGCTTTGCTTGTGTACTAATTGACTTCGCAAGTTGTTCTGGTATTAAACAGCAGTGCTTCAGTAGCACCCAGAGACCACTCAAGCAGGGCCCTGTGTAAGTGTTGAACAAACTCACAGACACAGCAGGACCTGCCAGATGGCAGCTTCTGCAGCCCTAAACATTCCCTTTTCTGCATGGGAATAATGGAGACCTCCAAGAAGTGCTGCACTGATAGATTTGGCAAAGTGTGTCTTATGTAAGGAACAGTTACTAACAGCTGAAAACTTTTCTCTCCCAGCTTTATTCCTTCTCCCTATAGAAGGGCTACTCAGCTAGTGTTTTCTGATATCAGCTGAGTATTTGCCTTGATGTCTGCTGATTTTTATCAAGCTTCATTGGGTAAGCCTTCTGCCAAGCATGCCTGCCCCTGGCACTGTGTGCCACCTTCACTGATGGCATGGGACCTGCCATTCCAAAGGACTGGAAGAGTGGGCTGCAGTGTGGAACAAGGGATCTGTGGTGTGATCAGAGCTGGTGGTGCTGTTCCAGACTTTGATTGCCCTGCTCTGGTTGGGACTGGAGAGGACTTGCTTGTTTGAACAGAGTGCTGGGGTTTGGAGAGCTTTCTTACAAGAAGGCTGTACATGCCTGATTGCTTCCCCAGGTTCAGTGCAGTGTATTCCTTCTTCATGCTGAAATCAGCTTGTAAAGCCTTAAAGTCTGCTGTAGCTCAAGGGTAGCAGTGTAGGAAAACAAATACCTGCTATTAAGTGTTCTGTGCACCTTTTGATGCTATCCTAATTCTAGTGTTGCATAGTATAGAACATAAAGCTCCTGTTGCTTTTGGTTGTTACAAGAGTTCAGCAACTCCAAATTTACCCTCTATTTCTAGTCTCGACTTCTGACCTTTCTGGGTGAGCAGGAAGGCTGTAACCCAAGCGCTAATAAGAAATTTATTTGTGCTTTTTCATGTGCACTCTATCTTGAATCTCACCACCACACTTGGGAGCAGCATCATGAGAGCAGCTCTTGGTGTGTTGTGCTCTTGCAGTTGGCTGCCTCTCCTTGGGGTATCTTGTACCTCAGTGGGAAGCGAAATCTCTTTTCACTGGAAAAAGAGAGCTTGTGTGAAAGCTTTAAATCAGAGAATGGCCTTTTGTGAGAGGCCAGGGAAGGAGATGGCTGCAAGTTGACCTGTTCTCCTGGAAGTCATCAAGTGGCTACTCTGATCTCCAAATGAGAAATGGAGCATCTGTTTCTCTGAGCAATGAAAATACCCCAGGGCACGATCAGGTTTCTAAGAAGTTTCAACACCTACTTGCCCTGTTTCTTCCCTTATCTCCCTCCAGCAATCAGAGTTCATGTGGAACTCTTTCCTTCAGAGTTAAGGTGCAGGTTGGAAAACCCACTGCAGTACATTGTGAGCAGGTTTCTGGTTTGACTTCTCAATTGATATCACTGAAGACAAATTTCATTAGTAAAATCTTGGGCAGCTCAGCAGTGGCTTTTGAGGCTCTGAGTGGGTGCCTGGAGCTGCATTTCTTTGAACTGTCTTTCAGAGGAACTGCAGCTGTATAAATGGATGAAGACTGTGGAAAGAAGCTATAAATATGGCTTTATTAAGGTGGCTTTTTAAATCAGAGTGACTTTCTGAACTAGTTTAATGAACCTTACAAACTATTTTCCAGTTCTTTCCAAGAGCTATGTTACTTTTTAGCAAGGAGAGCGTGGGGGGATGTTATTGAGGGAACTGTGGCCATTGAATATATGGCAGTGGATGAGGCACAGCCTTTTCCATGAAACTCTTTAACCCTGACTGGATAGACAACTGAAAATGACTTCAAATGACCAGAAGAATGCTGCTTCTGCTGCTGGTTTTCATGGTGCAAAATGTGGCTTGGTTTTACAGGGCTAGACAGATACTACTGGGATGGTGTTGGGGGTTGAGGAATGAGGAATTTGTGGGCATTTGAGACATTTCCTGTTGGCCTGCAGCATTTTTCAGTGGGCAGTGGTGGATTGTGCCTTACCAGGAATGTGACAAGCTCACTCAGTGTATATTTTCTTGCTAGACATTAATTGAAAACAACAATTTACCACATAAAAAATGCGCTAGCATAGCTTGATGATGGTTTAGTGCCTTATATTCCCCTTATGTTCTTGTCACAGATGGTTTAGACTCTCTTTGCTTAAGTACACGTGGCAGGTATCTGAAGTCCGCAAGCCAACTGGTACTTTGAGTTGGCTGTCCTTGGAGTTAAACATGGGTTCAGTGAGCACCACTGAACTCTTGTTTCCTTAGCAGCTGGGAGCTAATGAAACTGGAGAAGAAGCTAGGGCTTTACATCAGAAAAGACACGTCCATTCCAGCTTAAACAGAGCTCCATCTTCCCACGTCTCGATGACTCCAGAGTTGGCTTCAGTGAAAACCAGAGACTTAGGCTAAAACGGGGCAGCCAAGAGAGTGGAGCAAGGGACATGTTGGAGGGGTATAGGTGGTCATTGAAAAGTCAGGGCTAAAACACTGGCAGTTCTGTCTTGCTTATTCTCTGCTCTAAGGGCATGTCTTTGAGGAAAACACTGAACAAAGTTCTTCACTGAAGCCCAAGGCCATTGCGTGAAGGAAATGGTTCAGAAAGCTTCTCAGTAGTAGTCCAAAGAGAGTAAAAATAGCTGTGATGGAAGCAGTTTTCCTCGGCACAGACACAAGGGTATGTGCACGTGTATCCACATCTGTGTAAAAGAAAAGGCATTGGGGTACATCAGCCAGAGGTGGTCTGAGCTAGGATTTTCATTCAGCAGAGCCTGACATGAGGAGGCTTTGTAGCAACCATGGTGTTCTGTTGCAGGAGGCAGAGGTGTTCCAGATACACTGTCCCATCATGGTTAAAGTGCCTTTGTTTTTGGCACAAAAGGTAACTACCCCCTTTTTTAGTCAAGTGTCACATTCTACTTGCTTGCAGTTTCCTGCTTGTATATTTTGGCTGTAGACCAGGACCTCGGGCTATGTGTGCTCATCTGGTTTTGATAAAACATTGAACTTAGACAATACATCTTCTTGGACATTTCTTCCTGTTAGATTCAAGTGTGATACAAAGCAACCAGTACTTGATCAGTAGCAGACACTGTTTTATCAAGCACTGTTGGATGTTCATTAGGCATGAAAGGATTGTAGAGAAAACTTGCCACAACACAGACCAGTACAGGTAGGTGCTTCCTTTTCTGAGCCCTTCTTTTAGCCATTTTAGCAGAGCTCTCAGCTGCAAGGTATGGTGCCCTTTTGAAGTCCATGTTCACATACTAGGCTGTAACATCTAAATTATTTGGCTGGTGTTTATCTTGCTTCTTTTACAGTCTTGTTAGTCTGCTAAGAGTGATAAAATGCTCATGAGATATTGAGCAGTGGCAATACGTGAGTAGTAATCACATTAAAAACCATCTCATCATCCTGACATTCAGGTAGCATTTAATGATGCATTTAATGATACTGTGATGCAGTAATATATTGGGTAAAAGGCTGAGTAAAAATTACGTTTCTCATGGTCTACCCAAGGAGCATATGTGACCTCTGTTACTATAGTGAGTCTGTCAGTCTCAGTAATGCACTTAATATCCCTAAAAATGCAAGGAAAGGAGATACCACATCCACCCCCTCTGCCTGTCTACCTGTATATCTAGCACTTGCATAGACCAATCATCTAGGCTACCCCTTGGAAGAGGAGAAGGTGGGGTAGGAAGTAGGAGAAACAGAGATTCTCCAGAGAGTTGAGCATCCCTGTCTGATCTGGCTTGGACCTTGGTGTATATCCACATGGTCCACCACTGCTGGGGTTACCAGCTTGTCATCTCAGGTTAACAGCCTGCACATAGCCCTTCCTATCATGCTGTATTCTCATACTGGTAGGCATACGGTGTCCAGCTTACAGCACTGTTAGAGCAGGAATGGTCTGTATGTGGGAGCATGTGAGTAAGGTGGGTGATGGGTGAAACTCCACAGGAGCTACCCAGTTAAGTCATTTCTTGTGCTGTTGGGAAGCCTGTGTTGCACAGGGAGATAAAAGGCACTCAGACTAACAGGCTGCCAGTGTCAGAGGTTTCAGCCTGACCTCGGGCTCTGACAGAGGTGTTTATCCAGCGTGAAGCAGGCCGGGAGGCACCGTGCAGACCTCTTTGTTCTCAGCTTTTTTATCTCTCTGTGTCTCATCTCCCTTCCTTCATCCGGTGAACCCAGATGAAAGCTGCGTGCACCCCTCTGCAAGCTTCCTGAGAGATCCAATTAAAATACCTCATTCTTGTAGCATGTGTGAGGGCTGAGCCATTGAATGTATTCAGCTGGAGGGTTACAGTCCTGGAGCTTTTTTCTGTCCTGTTTCTGGGATTAGGGGTATTCAAAACTGAGATGAAACTTTTATGGGAAAGGCTGGTAGAACTTAACATGCTATTCAGGTTTTTTGCTCAATGTTGAATTGAATCTTGCAGTCTTAAATACTTAACTCCAGTAAATAAATGTGGTAGAATCCCATTTAACTTGTATGAGTTGCACTCCTTAAAATCCTCTAGGCTATTTGAGTAGATTACAAGCCAAAACCCAGAGCTTTTTCCCCTCATTTTCCAGCTGTGCAAATCCATCTTTGGATATTAAAAAGCCTAAATCTTGTTATACATTTTGTGTCTCTTGTATCTTGACCAGTTTGCTAGAATTATCAAAGATCTGGTTCTCAGTGTTGTAACTAACAAGTGGATTTTTTCATCTATCTTAATACTCAAAGAGAAGAGAGAAGTCTTTAAGAGGTGACTACAGTTTTCTCAGTGACACTGAAACACATGATATACCCCATCAGATCTGTTTCCAGGTCCTGAGACGAGAAGGCAGTTGACAATGTTCCTTAATGACACATGAGATGAGGGGAGAAGCCTGCTTAGCCTCCGTGTATGGATTGTTCCACTGATTATAATGAGGTTTTAGTTTTGCTGGTACCACATGTATATGGAGCAAGAAGAATTCCACAAGAGAGGTTCCATTTTTTGGAAGCATCACTCATCTAAGCCATCTCTGATTTAAAAAATGAAGTTCCTTTTACAGAAACCATACAAAGCCATTGTCAAGACTTATATGAAATACTGTTGTGTCCTAATAATAACTTCTAGCTGAAAAATCTTGGCATCTTGCAGTTTAGGAAAGGGCTTTAAAATTCACCTTCAGTTTTTGGGCAACAGGCAAAACATGTGGCTCTGTTTAGGAGCTATTTTCGTTAGAGCTTGACAATGCTGGATGATAAAATACAGCTGCATTGTTTCAACTTTGAATTTAATTCCTGGTTTGGGTCCAAGTTGTTTCATCAATATGGCGCCATTCATTTCAAAACAAAGCTCTTGGAAGGGTCTCCATTACCCCACCATTGATCAAGACGGTGTTAAAATGTAGAACCTAATTATGTTCCTGGCCTGGTTGGAATTCCAAAATTGGATTTTTATAACTGTAAAATTTGCAGTCAGGGTAACTTTCCAGGGCAATTAGTCAGAATTATTAGAGCTTTTGTTGCCAGGGAGTTATAGCTAATGGTGGTGGTTCACTTTTCAAGGTCCTGTAAGTGTCAAAGGCAACATATATCTTCTAGAATAGCCATTTGACTACAATGTTGTCTATACTTAACTGCACCCAAATGTCTACTACTGTTACAGTCATTTTTATCCATTCTCCGGGGCTGAGATGTTGCCACAACCTCTGCAGATATCATTAACTACTGGGTTCTGCCTTGCTGCAAAATGGGACTCATGAAATTGTGACATGAGAAAGTTCATCCTTGAATCATATAATGGTTTGGGTTGGAAGAGACCTTACCGATCGTCTGTTTCCAACCCTCTGCCATGGGCAGGGACAGGAATGTTTCACTCAAGCTTAGCTTGGTGAGGACCAGTACCCAAAAGGCTGTTAACACTGCTGATCTTGGTCAATTATGGCTTTGAATGGTTAAAATGGGCCAAACATAAATATCTGTGCTGATAGACTATCTCTTCCTGTCTGATACCTTACAGTTAAAGCACCACCTACCTGTATGTGTCATGTTGAGTATATGCTGAATTTGAGACCTTTTGCCCAGTCAGGGCTTGCTTCTTGGTACAGCTCTAAAGTAAAAAATAAAAATTCAATTAATATAGATATATATTAAAGGTATATGTGGGGAAACCCCAAAACCAGTTACAACCACAAATGAAAATGAATCTAAAGACATAATAAAGCTAGCTAGCTATCCGTGCTGTCTTCTTCACTGTGGACCAGTATGTTGCAGACACACAGCACCTAAGCCTGAATGCTGATGTGTGAGTGACTGTGCTGACAGAAGAGCAAACACTTGCAGAAAAGCTTTCCTTGCCTAGTGTACAACATCTGTTTCAGAGGCATCTCTTCAAGCTGCAGATGACCTTCTGTTGGCCTGTTGATGTCAACAGATTTTTGTCATCCACTTCAAGCTTTAGAGCAAGTACTAACTCAAAGAGCGTGTTCATCTTTGAACCATTCAGCTAGATGTCCTGTGGCAGTTAAATTCTCCTTTTGCCACTCCTGCTGTTCCTCGCAACCCTTTCTGTGCCACTGTGGCTGCTGATCTCTGCAGCCACATGGTTTTAGGAGTTCATCTCCCTGAAAAATAGTATGATTTTTATTCAGATTGGGGTATTTTTCAGCTGTCCCTTTCTGATCTGGTCCATTATCCATCTGTGACATGAAGACACACTCATTGTCAAAACAAAGGTGACAACTTCCTAAGCCAGTTAAGCTTAAGTAATGCTACCTGATGTCAAACTCTATCACCTATGGTTTTAACCAGAAAGCTGAATCCTGCCTTTTTCATCTTAAATAACATGGGATGTTGTATGTATTACCTGCACTGTTGTCTGATAAATTTGGATAAAAGATCTGGAATATAGAATCATTTAGGTTGGAAAAGACCTGTATAGCTTGATGTATATTGACACAGGGCCCAAGTTGTTCAAACCCCCTAGTCCTTGCAGAAAGTTTGCCCTGGAAGAAAGAGGGATTGTAATCAATTTTGTTTAATTAAATCAACCTAAACTAATTGTCAGCTAATAAAATAGTGTTGGTCAGCTCATAAAACAGAAAGGAAGATTAAAAGAGTAGTTGCCATGAGCAGGTGGTAACTGTGTTTCCAAGTTAGCCCACATTACTCTCTGGCACAGGCTCTCGCAGAATACCTCATATTTGAGTTTTTATGAAAAAATGTTTATGAAACTTATAAAATATAGGGCTCATTTTAGAACCAATTTTCTATCTCACCTGCCAAGAGCAGTGGGGGTTGAGCCAGCACAAGGCGGATGCAGAGCTTTAGGCAGCTGTCCAGGACTGGATTCCCCGCACAGAGCTGTGGAATACATTTCTACCTTTGACTTTAGCCTTTCTTCTGCAACTCTTATGATTTAGGGGTTTCTTTTTCTTTCTTGTTGCTGTTTCAGAAAACCCCTTGTAAACATTTGTTTAATGCCATTGATCACCACCTGGCACTGTTGTGC
The DNA here is from genome assembly GCA_026283785.1 of Coracopsis vasa. Classification (NCBI taxonomy): domain Eukaryota; kingdom Metazoa; phylum Chordata; class Aves; order Psittaciformes; family Psittacidae; genus Coracopsis; species Coracopsis vasa. The sequence continues at coordinate 39,319 of JANHGB010004226.1, read as the reverse complement.
AAAGGGAAGAACTTCCTGTGCTGCGCTGTGAATGCTGTTCAACTCTAGATGGCTCTTGAGGTAGTAATCCCTCTGGATTTGGTGCTTGGTGTTTCTGCTGACTCTGCAGTTCTTGCAGAAGGCATAAAGTATTTATCTAATTCTAACTGGGAAGGACTAAACTGGAATCTTTATTTGCTTATCAGAGGAGAAGCAGAACTTAGTGGTTGGTAGTTGCTGTTAATGGTGAAATAATGAAAGAAAATGTATTGCATAGCGGCTATTATATTATCCTGTTAATAGTGCAAAACTGTGGTTCTGAGAATTTGGCTATGGCTTGCAGTTAGTTTGAATGCTCTGTAGTGAGGCAGAAGGCTTTCAGCACCAAACTTGTTGCACTCTCTTGTGACTTGCATCTTCTACCCATTTTCTGTGACCACCCATTCCCAGAAATCTCATGCAGGATACACTTGGTTGCTCTTATGTTAAGTTTTCAGACCTGCTAAGGCACTGAAAAGCTGGGTTAATTCTCTTCTAGATAAGCTACCCTCTTTCAGAGAGTGCTATCACATCAGTGCAGCTCTTTGCGGTCCTGACTGCAGTGAAGATCTCAGTTAAAAGGGGACGATGAATCAGGAGAACACTTGCTGTGGTTGCTCATCAGAGCAAAGCCATGGTGGGAGTTTATGGAAACATCCCCTTGGGTCCCTGATCTGATTTACCATGTCCTTGGTGAATGAACATCACTTGAACCCTATGTTTGGGATTAAACCAGCTGGAAAGATTCCTCACATTGGCAGTCCTTTGAGGAGCTTGGGGCAGGTGCCTCTGAGACACAATTGCTGTAGGAAAAAGAAATAAGATAGGCTTGGTGTCCTTCAGGGCAGTTTTCTGTTCGTTCACGTGTCCCATGCTTGCCCAGTATTATGGAAATGGCTCCTGGGAGTCACACCAGCAGCCAAGTCTCTGTTTACTTCCCCCAGTGGACCAGAGGTTCCTCCAAAGCTGGAGGTGACACAGAAGAGCTCGAGCAATATTAAAATATCAGTCCTATAAAGAAGTCTGTGGGGTTTAGTGAGTATTTAAGGGTCCTAAGGGACTCCAGGCCTTGTCCAGATTAGCACTGGTGTAATTGCACCAACATCCGCTGTTCCAGTGAAGATGAATAGGAGGACAATAAACCAAGCCTGCTGCTGAGCTTTCTAGGCATATGTGCAAAACCACCCAGGACCCCAAACTAACAAAAACCATATCCAAAGCAATCATCCGATCTTGTTTGTTTGTTTTTAACATGATGTTTCTCGACACTAGTACAACAAACGCGCTCTTGTAAAATCTTGTAACAGTTGTTTGTAGTTAGTATCTTCAAGATGGTTTTGTATGTGCAGATCATGACTAATACATCACTCCCATGTGACCCTCATCCTCCAGTGCTGTGGGAAACTTTTGGTACTAAGACAATTATTTCCTCAGCTTTTTTAGCATTTTTCCTTTTTACCCTTTTCTGCAAGAAAACAGACACTGATGTGCTCATAGACTGTGCTTCCCACATGAAAGTGTTTTGTGGTTCACAGACTTAAATAATTAGGTCTTCACAGACCTCAGACTGGTTTACAAAGGCATTTGGAGTTGTCATCTCTGGTTTTATACTTGGAGATAGAAAAATCTGCAGAGGCAAGGTAACCAGCCCAGCTCACAGGCTAAAGTGTACTCTGCTGTTCTGAACACTAGGAGATGCTGCTAAAGGGCTTGGCCCTCACCTTGATTCCCTCTCCTTGTCACAAACCTATGCACCAGCCACTGGGAAGGTGCTGGGTTCTTCTTCCCATGGCTTAACCAAAACGACAGCAGCTGCTCTCCCTCGTTCAACCTGGAATCATTTTTTCCCCATAGCATGCAATTGATGCAGTGAGAACCATTATCCAAAGAACCCCTTCAAACCAACCCCAAACCTCTTTTCCATTCAACCAGAATGGATTGCTGCAACCTGTTCCATTCAGTACGTTTTTCTGTGGTTGTATTTCTTGGAAGCATCATCTCCAATAGCGGCACGGGGCTGTTTTACAGGCTTATTTCAGCACTTAGAGCACGAGTGTGTGCGTCTGTGCCTGCAGGACTGCTGTGGGTGGGAAGGGAGAAGTGCTGGCAAGAGTGCGGATGAGCTGAGCAGGGAGAGCAAAGGCGCTTTCATTCCTTACCAAGTTTTGCTCCACAAGCTGAGTAAACGTTTTCTCTGCTGAAGCAGTGCTGTGCAGGCGAGGGTTTGACACGTTCCCAGTGATAATTGCCTTGTCTCCCCCCCGCAGGTTCATCTGGCCGCCAGCACGGCTCCTTTCCCAACCAGGACCGTAAGT
>JANHGB010004226.1:0-33219 GCA_026283785.1 Coracopsis vasa | reverse complement strand
AATAGGAGATTGCTTTTGTACTGATGCAATTGTCACCATTCAAGTCCTCATTTACCAACAGTTTTTGGAGACAGCCCAGTTATTTCCTATTGAGGAAAAGTGTAGCGCCTTGGGTTTTGAGGCACAGCAATTTATAGCAAACATCGACGGTTTTATAGCATCCCCATGCTGGCTGTCCTTATGCTTCTGGAAGGGGACTGCTCCTTTGTTTATGTTGAATGTGCATCTTCCTTGGCCTGTAGCTGCACTTAACACTTTTTTTTGCTGCCTGCAACCTTTTGGGCATATCCTAATCTCAAAGCAAAGGCATTTGAGTCGTTTCCATTGCCGTTACCGGGTGTCGCATCTGCTGGAATCCTCATTTATCGATAAGAAAGCTGTTTCTGTGGCTGCAAGCTAGTGAGTGCCTGGCAGCTGCTCAGCATTAAGTCAGTTCTCAAAATTAAAAGGATTTGTGGGCTGTGATGGTTTGGGTTTGGGCAATTGAATTCGGTGAAGTGCTTGAGAGTGTCTTCCAGGCGCATTTCATGGAGAAAGATGAACTTAAACAGTTAAGAGATTTGATTTGATGAACTGCCCTTAAATATCCCAGTTGTGCTGTTGGGGCTAAACTCTTAGTGGGTAGGAAACCAAGGAGCTCCTTGACTGCAGGAGAATTATGGTTGTTCCTTCCAGTTGCAATCTGGCTCTGTTCTTGTTTGAAAGTGCCAACATCATCCCTATTGCCAGCAGCATTGTGTGGCAGCCGGAAACAGTGACTGTACATTGAGCCCCTATCCTTTAGCTGTGTTATTTTAAAGCCCTGGTCTGAGCTTATTTGCCAGTGTATTGTTGCCTGGTGCTCCGGAGTGATTAGTGATGCTGAGCTGTTGTGAGAAGAAGGTGTGGGGCTGGGGACATGAAGGTATCTCTAAAGATATCCAGTTCCTTCTTGGTGTATTGCAGACAAATTGCACCATTTCGCCTTTGTCCAGGTTGGACTTCCTGGCTGTTCTCCCCGTTCCTCACCAGTGCTTCTAGGGAGGGTCAAAATTCAGTGTCAAATTCTCCACAGCTGTAGGAGTAACATAATATTGAGGCTGAGTGCATGGGGTGACAGGCGTGGGAGAGAAGATTGGCTGACACCCAGCCTTACCCAATGCTTGCCATGTTCCAGGAGAAACCTCCCTGGATGCTGGACCTTTATTCATGGGTCTAAACTTGCCATTAAGGCATTTTTAAGGAACATTTTAAGGTGGAGGCAGCTAGAATCTTAAAATGGACCTCCTCAAACTACCACCAGCATGATGTCTCTTAGGGGATGCTTTATACTATGATGCTCAATGTTGTGTAGATATCATAAACCAGAGAAAGCGCCAGTAGGCAAATTGTGAATGTGGGCTTGGTGCCATCAGAAAGTAAATAGATCCCCAAATTTGGGAAGCGTTTGGGGAGTTTTGGGTTAAAATAACAAGATGTGGGAATTCTGGAAATCATTTTGATTCTGGATATCCTCTGATATTTTCATTCTAAAGTGAGTTAGAGTAGCCTGGTGTAGCTAATTTGAAGAGTAACAAACCTGAAACTGGAAAGTGCCTGCCTAACCCCAAGTAGGTATTCCCTTTACTAATGTTTCTTCACCCAGAAGTTAACAAGGAAACAACAAAACCAAAACAAAAGGTCCTTGTGCTGTCCACTAATCTGATGCAAATGTTACCTTGTTCCTCTCGTTATGGGGACCAGATGATATGAGGGGCTTGCTGCGTCTCCTGGCTCCCCAGTGTCCCTGGGTGTCTCAAAGAACAAAATCCAGCTGCAGAGAAATGAGGAAGAGATTTCTCTTTCTGCTGGCTCAGATCTGTGCGGGCCATTGCAGAGCTCGGGGACTTAGTCTCTCGAGGACCATTTCTCTGTCTAATTACCCTTTGCTGGCTTTATCTAAATTCATCCTTTGCTGGCTTTATCTATCTTGTATCCTTGAGCCATTTCACTCCAGCTCCCAAGTGCTGAGTGACAGTCATTTGCCTTGTGCAGAGACATGGGGTGTTGAACGGGGGCTATGGGGTGTCAAACAGACCCCCAGGGAGGAGTGAAGTGTGGGAGAATGGACAAACCAGGGTGGGTTGAACCTGAAAGGTTGACATGGGAAATTAAAGCTTTGCAAAAGCACTTCTAGCAATAGTAATAGTAGTAGTAGTAATAATAATCAGAGTGTATTTGCTGTGGAAAGCATGGGTGTTGTAGAAAGCATGGGCAAACATAGTATTTTGGTGTTCAGGCAGCCAAATTCTTCTGAATTCAGACATTCCTTTTCAGTTGCTGAAACAATTGTTTTCCATATTGTTTTTTCAGCTAATTTTTGTCTTGGCTAAAGCCAGTGCTAAATGTTCTGGGTGAGGAATCACTAATGCTTGACTGAGCATCCTGAATGTGATATGTTTATGCATTACAGGGTCTGTGCAGGGAGAAGGCATCTAATCCTAGAGGTGTCTTGCAGCCTTGTAGGCTGAAGTGTAATAAAACTCAATGCAGGGATAGAATTTAATGTCAGAAATCCAAGCTGGAAACAAGATGCATATTTTCTATACAATGGTTAACTTTGGATGCAGTTCACTAAAGAAATCTGGGTTGTCTGGCTCTGGAGTGTCTTTCTGAAAGACATATTCCAGCTAAGCACACGTTGTTTGGCTCAGGACTGTGAGAGATTCTCTGACCTGTGATACACAGGTGCAGAACCAGTATTATAAGACTCCCTCCAGACTTTATGGTGAGCTTCGATTTGCATGTTTCTTTTTGTCCTGTCTGCTTCCTTATTTCATGTTACATTATGCCATATTTTGACTGCATTTTCCCCCTGATTGCTTCTCCCAGCAGGGGAAAACAGTCTTTTCTGGAAGGGATGTGAGACCATTTCAATTTGAGATGAACTTTCAAGCATAGCAGGCTTCCCATGTTGGGAGTGGGGTCAGGTCTCATGAAGTATCACTCCATGTCATAGATCAGGAAGTGATAGTGAGTCTGGTTCAGTGATGGTGGGTATCAGACACTCTATTTTGGCACAGTGAGGACTGAACCAGGTATAGGAGGGCTCTGTGCCCTCGGCTTCCTTGGCAGGAAGGCATGTGGGCTCCCTCCTTTTAGTCTGGGGACTCATAAACTAGCTTGTATATAGCCTTAGCTTGCTGTGAGAGGTTTGTATACACATACTGTGTCTTTATTTTCTGTCTTTTTATTTTCTTCAGTGTGCTGTACTACCATGCAGTGATGTAATGGTGAAACAGGAGAGTGACGGGCTCCCAGGACGAGTGTTTTAAGTATCAGAAGTACTAGGCACCCACAGTACCAGCAGCATCACTTGGGAGCACTATGTTCAGCAGCTCTGTAGTCAGCAAGGCTTTAACAAACTCATGCTGGATAGACAAAGTCTTTATTATCAGTGTCATTTCAGTCTTCAGACAACTATACTGGGCTACATTAGTAAGATGCCCTTGGTGTTGTCCAAAAATAATAGATAAGAGTGTTTCTAGGAGAAAGTGTCTCTTCAAAATCCAGCCATTATCTGCTAACCCTTACTCTGACAGATAAAGATGGATTGAACGTGGATCTCACAACTCATGCTTGCCTGTGAATAAATGATCATGATCTAATTCCATATGTTAACAGAGCACAGGCCTAACCAGCAAAATAGATCATTGGCGCTGGGAAAGAGCACAAATCCCCAGGCTGAGAGCAATTATGTATAAAATTAGTTAGTGGTGTGGGAGTGTGCATGTGTGAAATCTTAAATAAAACAATGAGAGTGATGCGAGCTGCTGAAGAACAGACCTGGGTGAATAACTGAGGGGCTTGGGCTGCATTTGCCAAACCAAAGAATTGGAAAGAAAAATGAGTCGGGAGAAACTGAAATGGAAATTTTTAAGGTTTTGACACAATGTAATAACTAAACTATGGCTGTGGGTCAACCCCACTTATTTCATTTGACCCAAAATGAACTGTTTAGTTTCACTGAAGACAATTTACTTCATTTCATTTTTAATTTAGGTGAGGTTTGAAAGAAGAACTATTTCAAAACTGAAAGACTGAAATATGTCATTAAATCACAATGAAAATCATTGGAAACAAAGCATCTAGAGAGAATATTGCAAAATCTTAAACATTGCCCCCATTTCTTTTCACTTGAAGCTATGTACCAGATTTTATGTGGGTTCCTGAATAGTAGTTGGTACTCCAAAAGTGCATTTTGTGGTAAGCTTCCCTTTCACTTAGTTTTGCTGAGGTTTTTTGTTACAGACACTTCAAAATCACAGAATATCATGATAAGAAAAAATATTTATTGCTTATTCAGGGAAAAAAACCTTCCTTTTGCTGTTTAAGAAGGTAGAAGAAAGTAGACATGAAAATGAAGTATGAATATCTTACAGGAGGGAAAAGATCAGATGGCAGTTCTCATAAGAAAGGAAATCTGAGCTGCTATTTGAAGATAGCCAGTAAAGTTAAGGGTAAGGGTTATTATAATAGAGATATAAGAGAGACAGATTACAAATAGAGACATTTTGGCAGTGATCAGGGTCTCCTAGCAGAGATGGTGAATTATCTGTAATGATAGTAAAAAGAGAGAAATATTCTCTAGGTGTTCTGTTTCATATCGATAGGCCACCTAATAACTCACCATTTACAGGTGAAAATAAAACTTTCTATCGTGCAAAATCCTGATGTGGAAACTGTGGGAGAGAGCAAACCCTCTGGTCAGTGAGATCAAACTTCTCCGAGCCTCCTGTTCCTTAGCTGTAAGACACTTGAATTATGCTCATGGTCATGCTAAGCTGAAATGTTGTGGGGCTGTGTCAGTGCTGGTTTTGAACTTGGGATTAGAGGAACTGTGTGTTGAAAGTGGTTTGCAGTGGTAGTTTGAGTCAGAAAGGGGGCAAAAAGGAACATGGTCTCACTTCCTCCTGCCTTTCCCCATGGGGAGACCCAGCCTTGCTCAGCAGTCCCTGTGCCCTGGGAGCAGAAGGAACGTGCTGTGTCAATACAGGCTTTAAGGGATGGTTGGTGTCCCTGCACATAGGTTAGAGCATGCAGTATTTGCAATTCAGCAAGAATACAGCTTTCCCCTTCAGCTGAACACGCTGAAGTCTGGGGAGAGGAAGGACCTATTGAGCTCTTCTGTTTTCAGCTGGGTGCCTTGGACCGTCCCAGCATCGCTGCTCTGATTGACCCTGGCCTTCTGGGGCCCTATGCACACAAGAAGTAAATATTGTGGCCGCGAACAGACTCCTAGAGCTGAGTCCAGTGATCCTACACAACCAAAACTGAGAGCTTCCCCTTGCAGGGAGACAGTTCTTGGTCCAGCTTACTGGGACCTGAGCCGTGGCCATGGCATAGGAAGTGCCGGTGGGAGCCCTTCCCTCCTGCTGCTCTCCAGGCCTTTGATTCCTGTTTGCTCTTCAGACCAGAGGCTACCGGGCAACACAAGTGTTCTTCCTCTCCACGGTTGCTGTCAGCCCTTTGCCTTTCACATTGCTCAAACCCTGTTCCAGAGCTACAGACATGACTGATTCTAAACAAGTACAATTAATATATCTAGCCAACATCTGACTCTCATTAGAGGAAACGTGTTGAAAAAATAGATCCCAGGTTGGTTGTGATTTATGGCTTGGGCCTGCTATCCTTCACAAGCACTGGCGAAAGCTTTTGCAAAGGGCCAGAACATAAACTACTTAGGGAAACTCAGTATCCATGTAAAAAGGGTGGAAGGGTCAAGTCAGACAAATTAAAGAGGGTGGAGATGCAAGCCCAGGTTTTCTGTCCCCTACTGAGGGCCACCTAGGTAGGCACAAGAGATCTATGTTCCTATTTCTGCTGTGGAATTTGACTTGAAATTTCTTGTGTGCTGGAGTCTGAAAGTGTTGCTGGTTTTTAGCTGTCAAAACCACGTATATGTGTGTGGCAGTAAGTGGATAGAGGGGTCAGTGGTCTGGTGGTTTATCTCCCGAGTGTCCAAATACAACATCTCGGGCTCTCACTAAGTTGACAGTAGAAGTTAGCTGTGCTTCCTACTTCCCTTGGTTGTTTTGAGCTTCTTCTTGCAAAGGAACGTGGTTGCCTGGACTAATTTAGCTGACTTCATCCATGCTCTTCCAGATTTGTTCAGAGACTGCTCCGACCTTGTCCTGGAGAAAAGTGTCTTCTAATTGAGGGAAGCTGGACTGCTGCTTCCTTTGGAAGACAAGATAGTCTTCAAACTGGACCTACTCAGGTTGTGTGTTACTGATGTATAAGACAGTGTACCCGTAACAGTGTGGTGTGAGACCTGCTTGGAATAGTCCTGATTGTACCACTGCTCTCACAGAGTTAAAGCCATTGTGCGGTGGTTCATGGAGCTGCTGTTGTGTTCCCAATGCTCTAAATGTGGGCTGTTTGCATGGCTTGAGGCAGCTCTGGTTTGCTCCCCCAGCCCTGGGGATAACAGAGTTTGTCCTCTTTGTGCATGTCCATTTCTGAAAAGTACAATGGAAGTGGTGGACTTTACTAGATGGAGAGAGAAGAACTGCTAGGCAGGTTGTGCCACAATCAGGCACACTTAGGTATTTCTGTCTATGTAACACGAGGTCCTTTTTCATCATCTAACCTTTGGTCCTTTACAGAAGAAACATTACACTAACAACGGATGAAAGGACAGTGAGACTTGGATAAGGAAAGTACATTGTTTAGCGTCTCAGGCAGGTTGAAGCATGAGCTGCAAATGCGGTTCTCATGTCCCAAAGCCTGACCGTATGCTACACCCTATTGCACTGCAAGGTTGAAGTTTCTTGTAATGGCAGAATATGGTCTTGAAAAAACTGGCTGCAAAGATTTTATTTGTTTAAACAAAGGCTTTGTGATTCCAGAATTCTCTCCCCTTTCCTATGCTATAAACCACCTCCTCTGCCTCCCCTCTGAAATATGAATTTTGGAGTAATCCATCAAGAAAAAGACAGACAGAGCCTTGATCCCTTGACTTCAGTTGAGCTGTGCAATTCATATCTACTGAGCATCTGGCTGCAGGGAAACCAAAAGCCCTTTTAATATTCTGCAGAGACTCTGGGTATACAAATGAGCGTGGGCTGTCAGAGCTGAGAAATGGGGCAGAGATGCCAAGAGGTTTCTTTGCTGTTTTGCACAAAACTCTGACCTGTGGCCCCATGGTGATGTTGGCTTGGGGTTGGGTTTTTTTACTACCCTCAGTGCCACTGCAGTAACTGTGCTGGAATCATTACAGCCCCATTGGTATAAAGCCGTTACCATGCCTTGCTTGTTATCTCAAGTCAAGTGAGGACTTTGAGGGCTTTCACCCTTGAGCAGCTGGAGTGTGCAGCTATTTAATGATGAAGTTATGCAAATGCTGCAATGTGGGAATGCCAAGCTAGCAAGGCACCTGAAGTCAGGCATTCACCCCTGGAAGTCACTGCTTGTAGGAGTGGATCCAGAGTGGAAGCTGCAGGCTTAGAGCCAAGTGCAAAGCTGCAGCATTGGAGGCACTGGCTCAGCTTTTAATCAAAGAGGGGTCATAGGTGACAACCTTTGGATCAGGGTTAAGTGGGTCACAGAGTACATGACTTGTTATTTTACAGCACATGGAGTCCACCACATCTCTGATATGGTAGACTTTTCTTTCCCTGCAGTTGCATTGCTTTACCTGTGAAGCTGGAGAGGGGGAATAGGAGGGTGGGAAGGGAGAGGTGTTTTAGGACAGTAACAGCGAGACATCATGGAGACAGACTGGGTGTCACGCGGTATGCTGGTACAGCCTGATGTTCATTATCTCAATTATTTATCCTCCCTGATGGAATATTTCTAAAACAAATCCTACCATGTGTTTTGAGGTTGGGCTTCATAGAGTGAAATCACAGCTCCTTTCTCGGAGTTTAGCTGCAAAAATACAAATCTGCCAACTAGGAACATGAGGGAAATAAACTGTGGTTCTGTGTAGCAACAAGTGATGGATTTCTGCAGATATGGAAAGTGTCTGCTCTGGAGTTCCAGGTCAGAGTATGTGTAGTTGTCCCAGTGTTCTATTCGTTGCATGTGGAATAATGATGTGAGATTCTCAAGCTTGCTTAATAAACTGCTTTCACCCTGATCAGAAAATTCAGCTTCACAGTTTCAGGTCTTGAAACCTCCAGCCATCAGGATTAGATACTATTTAGCAGTCAGGGAAGATATTTATTGACTTGGTTTGTCACCACCATTCTGAGGCTTTCTGCAAGGACCCATACCAATCCCGGCCTTCAAAGCAGCCTGATCCCCAGTGTGTTGTGAACAAGATTTGAACGCAGTTTCTGTAGCTGCAGTACTGAGCGTTCATCTCCGTGTTTGAAAGCATGGTCCAGCTGCTGGTTAGCTAAAGCAGTGTCACAAGGATTTGTTGGCAGGAGGCTTGCCTTAGTAAGAAGGTCTTTTTTTCATTATGATGCCTACTTTCTGGATTAGTTAAATGTGGTTTGGGTCCAGGCTAAGTACCTTGGGTGTGGATCTGGGTTTCCAGGCATTTCAGAGAGGAAGGGATCAGAGTTCAAATCCAACTTGAGCTTAAGTACTTCTCTTTCGGACCTGGGCTGTGTTTTCTGTATGTTTCAGCAGGCATCACTGACATATTGGTACAAATCTCACCATCCAGTGGCACTGCTGCTTCCTCCCCCTTATGTCAATTTGTTCATTCAGATCAAGTGCTGCAAATGTACCTGAAAGGGCTCTTTGAGAGCTATTTAGGAACAGAGAGCTGCTGGACCGGTGCTGTTCCTACACTGTCCGGCAGAGACAAGAAGAGTATCCTCCCCAGGATGCTGGCTGATTCACCCCTGGGTAGTATGAGCTCTTTTTTATGAGCTGAGCTCTCCAGAGAGAGCTTAAATGATCAGTCCATCACAAGTTATGCACAGAGATGGTTTTCAGACAAGTCAAGTCAGTCTCTCTAAACCTATGGGAGTTATTAATATGTGCAAGCCAGCAGAAGGGAGAATAGGACCCCATATTTTATTTGCTCTGTAACACATCTGGTTACGCCTTCTGGCTCTTGGGACCACTGGATTTATACAGCCTTATCTTTCTATGAGGATGAGCAAGATCAAAAGCATGAAGTGGGTAACATGCAGGATGTAATTCCCTGTTTTGCACACTACAAGCAGATCTAGACCAAACAAGCCTCACCCATTTCCTTCCCTGTGGGACAATACACTTATGGCATTTGCTCACTTCATGAGCCAATTAAAGCCAAAAAATATTGCCCAAGATGTCTTGTAGAGAACAAAAATAAATGTTATTTCCTGTTGGATAAGTGAAAGTCAATGTCAGTATTGACCTGTGAGGAAACCCCTCAGTCCAAGTGCTCCTGAACCATCAGATGCTTTGTCTGCAAAATGTTGGGTATCATGAGGTGGAAGCTCTATGTCTAGCTCCTTTGGGAAGCCACACAGCTCCTCATAGAGGGTCAGTGAGAGAATTTCTTGGGAAGGTTTATGCAATGGGTGATTGGTTGCCGTTAGCACTTGAGCAATCTTCTTAGACTGTAAATCACTAACGTGGAACAGCCAAGCTTCCTGGCCCTCCGAGCCAATGTGCTAAAATCTTTGCATGGCTGAGAGCCATCACTGCATACCATGAGCCTCATAAAACTGGGAAGTATTTGTGGGTGAAGACTGGAGAGATTCCTTGGCACTCTTTGTGCAAAAGGAGACAAAGCTTGTTAGGGGGACCAACTAAGTCCTAGGATTCAGGGTGATGTTTGGTCAGGTCAAAACCCACGTTCTCCTATTCCTATTCATAGGTAGGCACTGAGTTTACTCATCATCCCCTGCATTGCTACAACCTCAGCCTGAGCTACACATGAATGGTCTGTTAAGGGGCTTAAGAATTACAGGTCAACCTCCCCAGCACTTTGGAAGTACCAGGGTTAAATACCTCTTCTGTGGTCAAACAATGAAAACTGGCCGTGGCCCTAAGGAGCCCAGAAACACACACACACAGATGTATTTCTCCTCTGTGGCACATGAGATGGCAGTGATTCATCATCTGAATATGGATGGTTTACTCTCTGAAACACTTTATGCTGCAAGTCATTTTCCCTTTTTTGAATCCTCTGTGCTTGAGAACTCGTGGTAGTTAAGTGGTCCAGCCTGGAAAGCTGCTCTGAGAGCTGGGAACAGGCAGTTCAACACTCCTGCAAAGTGCTGGGAAAGTGCCTTGTTGATTATGTCTTTGTCCGGGGCTTCGTCATCTCTCACTTGCTTTAAAATTGCTGAAATGAAAACAGAGGCAAAGCAGCAGGCCTTCTGCTTAGAGAAGTGATGTCCTTTGGATCAGGCAATCATTTTAAACTGCACTCAGAACCCATTATGTTAATGTTTGTTCTTGCTAAGGCACCCTGTCAAGACCCTTTTGGTGGTTGCTGCCTAACTCTTGCTTCTATGCAGCAAAGTGAGATGGAAACCAATTCATGCTGCAGCTCCGGTCCACATCAGCCCTGGGGTCTGTCTTAGATTTTGTTGCTGTCACTGAGACAGATGATTTGTTGGGGGAATGGTAACAGGGCCTGGGAGTGCAGGCATGGAGCAGGACTCCACAGAGATGGGCATTTTGTATATTCATTGCTTTCCTTCGTATTTGATCAGGACATAGTGTAGGAGAGGATGCAGCACAGAGCTAAGTGGAGTAGTGGTTGTGCAGCCTCATGTCCTGTCAGGTGGGAGCATGTGCCACACCAGCTTATACCAGTAGCAGTGTCTCTGCTGGTGACAACAGGTAATGCTGGTTGGCACCATGGAAAGTCTTAATAACTAATGTTTTATTTCATCTGCCTTCTACCTATAAGGACCTCGGTTCCACACTCTGCCCCACTAAATATCCCCACACAAGGTTCATGTAATGTGGCTATGGCTGCTTATCTGTGGAGTGCATTTGAATGCTCATTTCTACCCCATAACTGATCTTGAATCCTGTGTGCCTTAGATGACACAGGGATCAGGGTCCGCAGGCTGAAAGCCATGGATTAAAACACAAAGTCTGTAGGAATTTTACATTGGTTTGTTTTGCTCTTTCTAGAATGCATGAACTGCACGAGACTAGCGGATATGACCGAGAGGCTAAACACGCTCGAGGCCAAGGTAAGCACCTGCCTTTAGTCTTCCGTTTGGCAAAAACCTCTGTGTTGCTGGTGAAAAAGATGGGGAGTTGGCAGCCCTGCAGAGATCTGGTGTCTGTTCTTCCATGCAGAGCGAGGAACACGCTGTGGTGGTGGTTCTGTACCAGGAACCCTCCTGCTGTGCCCACGGGCATCGCTCACCTCTAGCCTGGCTGCTTCCATTTCCCATGCAGCTGCATCTCTGCCTTCTTTCTTCTGTCTGGCTGCTCAGCTCAGCTCCTCCCAGATAATGCTCAGAGCTCAGAAATAACATGCCCTTTGTTGCCATTATTCCCATTGCTATGCTTGCCTACTACAAGCCCCTCATGATGGGCTCCCTGGCTCCCGTGCAGTGCTGTGTTGGGGCTGCGCTCACCACTGTCACAAGCGTGCAGCTGCTACTAAACAATAAATAGTTCATTGCTCTCAACTTGGACATGTTAGCTCAGGTTTTGCTTCAGAAACAGAGGGCAGAGAGAGCTGTATGAAAAATATCTTGCCTCTTTGCTGGTTGATAATGTAGAGATATAAAGCAGTGACTGCCCTGGCTTGTGGAAGGAGGATACTGATTCTTGTCTCTCTGACTAAAAATTCCTTGTCACAACCTTACCAGTGTAGAATATAACACAGAGGAGTAAGGGTACATAGATTTTTGTAAGAACAGTTGCTCATTAGCCTGCTCTTCAAGTGCTATCCCGTCCTTTTTTATCCCTCTCCTGAAAGATGGGAGGCTTTCACGCACAGCTTAGTGGAGACAAATGTTAAGGGGAGACTTTCACGTTGTGGTTTATTTTTCCCTGCAAATTGTTTCAATTTCTACCTACTGGGATTCAGATAAATTGTTCCAGTCTAGCAACAAAGCAGCTGAGTCAGTCATTCCCCTTTGATCTGTGGTCCCTACTGTGACAGCCCAGTCCTGGCTGTTAGACACAGTGCGCTGGTCCCTTTAAGGCATGTGCTGCTGTTATTATTCATTAACTGATGGTTATCAGTGACATAAAAGAATTTGGGGAGAAACCTTTGGGGTGGAGGGGGTGTGTGTGGAGGGGGGATGGTTTTGAGGCCAGTGCATGATATTATGGTAATTTGGGAATTGCCTGTGCTGAAATGGAGTGAGCAATGTTGTCTGGAACTTCCTCAAAGCCTTCGCTGTTATATTTCACTATGGGAAAAGGAAGGGGTGGGGGGAATGAAGTTCTGGGGAGCAGAATTGTTCAAGTGAACATAACTGTTGTAGTGCAAAGGACAAAGATGAGCTGGATTGTTCTTCTGAACACGGGGACCTGGCAGGTTGATGTCCTTTGGCAGCAAGGAGCTGGAGGCGTTTGGAGAGGAGATAGGGGCTGGTAACTGACCTCTGCGTGTGCAGTCCCGAATCCAAGACAGACATGGGATGAGCCTCAGAGAGGAGATGTAAATCAGCCCTCCCATGCTCAGCTGTACCTTCCTTCACTTTCCAGGATTTTCTATATCTGGCTCACTGGAAAATGATAGCCAAAGAGTGTCCTGACACGAGAACGCCCAAGCTCTGTGGCTTGTGCTGCTCAGCACTTGTGTCAGGCAACAGTGTTTGAGAAGCTGATGGCAACCTCAGCCAGGGCCTTGGTGGGGCTTCATGGAGGAGGAAGGAGGTCCTGCCTGTTCCCTAGAGAAGTCTTAGCCCAGAGTGAAACTGCACCGAGGTCAGTGGATTTGTCTTATAGATAGGAAGCTGGTTTAAATCAGGTGACGCTCCCATGACCTGAAAGCAACCTGCTTCGTGGTGTTGGCACCAACTGCTTGTGGTATTTAGGAAGTGCTGCCCACTTGCCTTCTCCATGGCACATTGTCTCCCACTCTAACCTAGGGCACTTGTTGTGCAGCAAAGCTCATCAAAGGGTTTACTTTTACAGAGGGGAATGAGTTATTTCTCTTGTGAAGTACTAAAGGCTGTGTCTCTGTAAGGGTGCCTTCTGCAGGCCAGCAGTGTCATTATCAATCTTTTAGCTTCCACTTTGTTTGAAAAGTTGTGGATGCTGTGCAAAAATTGACTGTAGCAATTAAATGGAGAGTGGAGAAACATAACACAAATGCTGGTGCTGTACACAAGAGAAATACACTGATTCACCTTTCTTTTTCAGGGTTAAGTTCAGTTTGATCTATGTAGCAATGACCTCAGTTGTTACTCAGTAATAGCCAGCACCATTTAAAAGGTTCTTGCGTTTATTTAGTATTGTCTGCATTCCTGCTCTAGATTTTGGGGGAAGATCCCTATTCTGCTGGGTGATCTGGATGTGAAGTTGGCTCTCAGTCCTCCAAACTGTCTTCTTGTAATGTCTCAATTCATCACAACAGCCTGAAGCTGTTCAGAGAAAGGCAGGAGTGACTGGATGGGCACACACGTCCCTTGCCAGTGTTGGAGACTAGCGCTCCTCTAAATTTGCTGTCTTGTGCAAAGGCAGGTGTGGAAGATCATCCTTCCTATGAGCAGAAACAGAGTTTTCTGCCACAGTCCCACTCCTTCTAGAGACAGCTGAAGCTGAGTTTTGCTGCCCCTGCTCTCTTGAATTTCAGCCCAACATGACCATGGTGAGCTTGGGGAATGGCAGCAAGTAAGATCAGCCAGCTCAGTGTAGCCAGTCAGCTTCAAGCAGGTGAGGTCATTGGCACGTGCCATAGGGGCTTTGAGGCACGTGAAGCCTGTGTAGACTTGTTGTAAATATGCGAGGCTTAAGGGTGAGAGCAGATGTGTGGAAAGCTGCCTCTGGAGGCACCTTGGACCTGGGCAGATAGGTGCTGGGTGAGGAGGTTTGCTTTAATAGAGTAGGTTAGGGACAAGTGAAAAGCAATCTCTTTCTCAGACCTCTGCAATAGGTGCAAGGGGCCCGGAGCCTTTCTTGGTTATGTGTAAGGGTATGTAAAATGCATGTGTGTTCTCCAGTGGCTGTAAAGGGCAAGTTAAAGAAACGTAAACTCACTTGTGGAAGAAGAGGTTAGAAGGCTGGTTTCCTCTTTCTGCACCTCCTCTTCTGCAGGCTTTTATAGCTGTCCCCCTAAAAATGGGGATCTAACCAGAAACGGTCTCATCTTTCTTATTACGAGGATGAGATGGTTCATCCAACTTGTGAGATCAGTGTCCAAATGAGGTAATAAAAGTAACCCTCTGATTTTTGTAATGTGAGAGTTGGATCAGAAAGCAGGAAGCAAGAATAAACACAGAGCAAATGGAATGAAAACTGACTCATTAGGGACCAGTGCTTGTTATAGCCCTTGGAGAGGAGAGACTGAGACATGGCTGAGCTGTGCAGCAGAAGTAACTCTCCACGTGTCTTATGCTTTCTTTACCACTGCTCTAGGTTGTCCTTGTGGCTGTAGGAGATCTTTCTGCAGGAAAGGAGGTGAAGGGAGATGGAATCAGGTTCCATCCTTATCCCCCGTGTTTCAAGTTACCCTGTCATCTCTCCAGGGTGGAGTTGGCCTGTTCCATTTGCTGGATACCAGACCCATTTGGGTGCCAGAGATTTGAAAGCTTTGATTGATGGTTTTGAGCTTGAAATCTCCAGGCCATGGGAACCTACATTAGGGAGGATTGTGTTGATCCTGGGGTCAAGGGCAAGAAAGTGTGCAGACCAAAAGAAACGTCCCCCCCAGCCCCAACACACCAAACCTTACTTCTTTCTGATGACATCTTACTTGACATTGACATCACAACAGCACTCACTGACCCTGCAGGGAGCCCTAGAGTTGGGAGGGCAGAATGAACCCTGCTTTCATTTCATGTCAAGGTTTCTCCTTGGGCCAGCACAGCCCTTCCTTTCTGAATTTCCTGAGCCTGCTGCTGCCCTCCTGTGTCACAGGACTAATCCCAGGCAAACTCCAGGGAAGCTCAGGAGAGCTGCAGTGTCAGGAGAGAGCTGCTGCTGCCGCAGGAAAGCAGGCACCCACATGGAAATGCCTTCTTATTGCAACAAACTCCACCACCACGCTACGGGCAGTGCAATATTAATCCCAGCTTTTGGTTGAGGCTTGAGTGCAGCATTTGATCTGAGTTGATATAACCCAGTCTTATCTCTTGACACCACTTTTAAGAAGCTCATGGCATCTCACTTCCAGCTTTAATGCAGGGAGATAACATTACCTATCTAGTGTCTGATGGATTCATTGTGTGATTGATAAATGACATGCATATTTTTTGCATGAAAACAGCCCTTGTAATGCGATTCCCCACACAGAAGATTCTGACAGGTTTTAAAGAAAATCTTTGTACTGTGCACAGAGTTTGATCAATACATTGCTATTTATATGAAATCACCCCATTTATTTAGGACAGATTACCCCACAGCACCTTCACCCTATACCTTTTCATTATGAAGCACCAGGACTTCGAGTTTTAAATGTAATCACTGTCTGAAATGTGCCTCTATCTCCCCCTTCTTCCAAGCAGCTCCATGAGATACTGGCAGCTGTCGAGGATGTTCTATGGGGTTTGTATTTTCTCTCTCTGGTAGACAATAAGAGAATTCCCTGCTGGAGTGGGGAATTATTTGGAAAAGAGAAAATGTTTCATGGTACCGTGACATGGCTGAGGGATGGGGAGGGAAACCCCCATTGCTTGGCTGAGAGGCTGCTGCTGGTCCTACGGAGTGGACATTAGCAGTTGCTTGATGTTTCAAGGACTTTGACAGGTTTTCCATGGTGTGCATGTGATTGCTGCTAGCAGTTGCCTGTTTTCTTTCTGTTCTGAACAGAAAGGTGACTTATCCAATCTCTAAGGTTTCCTGATGACCTTGTGCAGAATCTGCTTCTCCAGCCCCAGGAATGCGTTGAATTCAAGGAGTATTTGGGCTATTTCACAGGCAGCTGTACAATAACTGGTTTCTAGTAGCAATAACAACTTAAGCCCTGTAAAATTTAGTTTAATACTGAGTTTCTGTAGGTCAGTTAATAGAACAAATGTTCCCAAGAATAAAATGCAGCTTCCTACCTGATTTTTACAAGAGGGAACCATGAACCGATACCGTGTGGGCAAATCAGATTTTGTGTCAGTGTTGATATCTGAACTTTGCATCTGTCTCATTGGCCTGTTTCTAGTCAGCAATAATCATGCTGATGATTGGGACACGTGGGGCAGTTTGGTACTGGCCTTTCTCTCATTTGAGCATGCTTTCAGAATGACAGATAAAATCCTTGCATTCTCAAACCGAGTAATTTTTGGATCTTATTTTTTATCACTGTTGGATTGAAGGAGCAATCTGTCCCCTGAGACTGTCCCATGTGTTTGGCCAAGGCTGTAAATCATTTGCCAGAACCACAGAAAGGCTTCAAAGACGCCCTCCTGCTCTATCCCCTCCTGCAAAGTCTTTTAGTTACAAGTTTGGCATTTTCAGGTTAAAAGATTTAATATTTTAGTAAAATCACTTTGAAAGATTCTCTTTTCCTGCAACATGCAACTTAATTTGCCAAGCAAATCCTATGTCTGCATCAGGAACTCCTTCTGGTGTGTTTAATACCTGGGGACATCGTTTACAAGCTTTGTTTTTTAAGCTAAATACTTTTCATGGAATTCCAGACTGGTTTGTGCTGGAAGGGACCTTAAAGCTCCTCCAGTTCCAACCCCTGCCACGGGCAGGGACACCTTCCACCAGAGCAGGTTGCTCCAAGGCCCTGTGTCCAATCTGGCCTTGAACACTGCCAGGGATGGGGCAGCCACAGCTTCTCTGGGCACCCTGTGCCAGCGCCTCAGCACCCTCACAGGAAGGAACTTCTGCCTAAGAGTTCATCTCAATCTCTCCTCTGTCAGTTTGAAGCCCAAACATGCAAACCTCCTCTTGATTCTCAATGAGAAATGCTGTTAGAGCTTCATCAGGAAAGTACTTTAGCTTGCACTAAGGTGAGGCAGGAAGGAACCAAGCCCCTTATCCTGTCAGTTGTGCCCCTCTCTTCTTGCTTTTCATTTGGAGCCCAGCGAGGAGGAGAGCACACAAGGCATCTCAGCCTCTTTGAGCTGGCTGGTGTGCATGTCAGCCAGAGCTGAGGGCTCCTCACCTGGTGAGAAGCAGAGAGCTGATCTCAACACCATTGCTGAGAACAGATGTTACTTTGTCCAGACTGAGTTCATCTTGGTCTGGCGTGGCTCCATGTCCATAGCACTGCTACATCCCCAGCAGGTAACAAGCAATAAATGGGACAGAGAAAAATGATGTGATTTTGATGGTGGAAGGTTATAGCCTAAATGTATTTTTATCAGGTGTTTTAAAATAATGATGGGGAATCTGATTTCACTCTGAGCTGCTTTGAGCTCTTAGCACAGCATCGAAGGATTGCTGGATCCTTGCCACATCTGGGTTCTTTCCCTGACTCTAACACTTCAGGGTGCCAGTGATGGCAGGCTGCAGGGGGCTCACAGCAGCAAAGGTAAATCTCCAATGTGTACCAATACAAGAAGCTCCTCAGGGTGCAGTTGACCCAGTAGGACCAGTGCCAGCCTATCCCTCACTGCTGCTCTCAAGCAAAGCCTCCATGGGCTGATGATCTGCTGAACATTGCCTGTGTTTATCTGCACTAGAAGGCTAGCCTGTGCTTTTGTGTCTTCTCTGCTCTGATACCCCTCCAGAAGGTACCTGCTGATGAAATGGGCACTTTTTGCATCATCTAGTTTTGAAATCCCATAAAACTGTACAAAAACCCAAATACCTTTGCAGAAAGAGCATGAACTGTGCAACCTGTGGACTTGTAGAAGCCTTTGGTCCGCATTTCTGTCTTCCTTGCAATAACTGGTGACATAAACCTTACCTTTTGGTCTAAATTGGGTCACTACAATGAGATCAGCTATTGCTCCCCGTATCATTTATCAGTATAGCCAAAACTCCTCCATGCACTAATTATCTTGTCCCCTTTGGCCAAACTTCTAAGATGTTGTAAGGATGAAGTCACCGACGTTCTCTCTGGGCACCCAGTTCATCGGGTTTTAGTGGACACTTACTGAATGTATTTTGGCTTTTGAAACCAGGCAATTGCATCTGCGTTGGAGCCTTGGGTTCACAGGTTTCATATTGCTACAAGAGAGATACCATTCTCCATCAGGTTTTGTGAAACTCCCTGTTTTAGCTGTGTCTTGATGAATGATTTAAAAACTTGTATTTTGCCAAATAATTTGCTATAAAGAAAGATATGTCCAACAAGTTATGCAATTACCGTTATTAATCAGCTTGTGTCTTTACAAGATTGGGGGAATCTTGTTTTACACTGGAATTTTTAGCTGATGAGCTGGGTTCATGCAGTTTCTTTCCCTCCTCTTTAGAAAAGGATGGAAGGAAGTTAATTCCATCAATGCTTCAAGAGAGCAGATATCCCCTGTTTATTAATTAATAATATCCATCTGGATTGTGTCAAATGATTCCCCCTGCATTTCCATGGATTTTTATCCAAAGAAAAAGCATTCTGAACCCTGTTTTATCAGTTTTGAAATCTTTGGAAGCCTGGCTGTTCTTTCCTTGTTTCTAGCACCTACTAGTTACAGGACATCAGGAATGTGAGCAGAGGACAGATGATGGGAGGAGGCTGTGTTTGTGAAATCTTCTTTTGATGTGTGGGAACAACCAAAAGAGGGTTCTTGAAAGCCACTACAAGCCAAAAAAAGTCCTCTGACACTGAACATCTCAAGAAGATGAAAACCTTCCTCCTGTTTCCATCGTCCCTGGCCTGAGCTTTTGATCTGACATAAGAAATGTGGTATGTGTCTGAAGTTCAGAAAGTTTATGCTGGCAAATAGAAAAGGGGGAGGTGGGTTGAGTAAGCTGGGACCGAGCTTCAGGCACATAACACTAATGTCCCTGCTGAGGGCCCTGCGCGTGAGCGGGCCCCACAGTGAAGAGCCAGGCTTCGAGCCACGGGAGAAGAGCAAGTGCCAGACCCTGTACAGAGGTGAGCGCGGGTCTCGGCGGGCCCCGGGCTGAGTTCTGCAGGCGGTGACCTCTGCCGCTGGCGCTGGCCTGCGAGCTCCTTGGCCAGGGCCGTGCATCATCCCTCCCGCCTTCCCTTCGCCTTCACACGCCATCTCCTACCCCAGGCCCGTCTCCCACTGCGGTGTTGGCAGGAGATGTGGCCCCATTTCAGTTCTTTCCAGCTTTCTGACCCGGTTCAGCTGCATCTGAGAGGTGGGGTCTGGAAACCAGAGACAAGCCCTCATGCCGGCGGGACCTCTGTTGCCAAAGGCTCTAGTTCAGCATGTCCATTTAGGCTCAGATTTGACTTTCTGCTTCCATATGTGCAAAAAGACAAAAGCCTGAGTGTTTCGCTGAGTTGAGGCCATCTTTCACCTTGTGCAGTGCAGCACAAACTGTGGAGGAAAGGTCTCCATGTCTTCTGCAGAGATCTGCCCTCCAGCTGGCTCTCTGAACCTGCTGTGGTTGCTGGCATGACTGACATTCCCCATGGCATGAAGACATACTTCATTTATCTGGTGGCATTAGGATGTTTTCTGCCCCCATTCTTCCTGGAGGCATGACTTTTGCATTGGAAGTGGTCATAGCAGCAGAGGTGGGCACTGCTTGCAATGAGGATTTCCAATCAAAACCATACGTTCCTCTTCACTTGGTGGTGTCCCTCTCTCTACCTCAACCTCATTGACTAGAATTTACCAAGACTTTAACACATTGCACATTTTGCTAATTTGCTTCCTGGCTGTGAGCCTCTGTGGGATCATTTTCCAGCAGTTTACTCAGAGGGCCAAAGACTTTCTTTTTTTGTTTAATGAAAGTGGGAATTCTCCTCGAGTCCCTTGACTCCGGCAATGGCAGCCTTAAGAAAAACAGAACGTGACAGAACGTAGATGAATGGCCCCAGTGCTATTGCAGTAATGTGGAAGGACCCCGTTTGTGCTTTGTGCTGGGCTAGCTTAGGAGAGGACACTCTTGTTGAAAGACTTTGAGATTCTGAATGTGACTCAGTCCCTTGTGCTTTTCCTTCTTTAGTTTGGCTCTGTGGCGCTCACGGATATGAGAGCTCTCTTCTTTCTGCTTTATTTCTTTTGGGCACCTCTTCAGTCCTAATCATAAAAACTAGAATTTCTCAGCAATTTCAACTCTGGAGACTTCCTGACCTCTATCATTTTGTGCCCAGGGAAAATAAACTTGTTGCTATGGTTTGAGCCTTAATGACTGCTATGTATATATAGTCCAGTTAGGAAAAAGCATCCTGGATTATTCTGTGCATGCCTTTAAATCTTTTACAGCCTTTATCAGCAGAGCTCTCATTTAAAACATGTTGTTTTAATGAAAAGGAGACCGTTGCCACTGTTTTGTGTTGATTATGTGGTAACACGTTTTTATTATCACCCATAAAAATGATTTGGAGCTGTTCCATTCCAGATGCAACCTTCAGAGCTGTGCTCGAGCCACTTGCACCACCCGGGAGGGCCATGGACCCCTGCGGTTTGCTGCTCTCTGACCATTACTGCTATGGATTTAATATCACCTCTTCCCACAGCACTCTGGGCTGCAGCAAAATACTGTCCAGGACAGCCCTTGTCGGTCCCCTCGTCGCAGCAGGAGCATCCTAACCCTGCTCTGGCTTTAGCCCCTCTAATTTGCCACCTCCAGGATTAGTTTTACCTCCTTTGCTGAATATACTTTGGCAACATCCACATGTTTTGCTGGGGAAGTAAGGGGATAATATAACAGTGTAAAGCAATTCAGAAAAGGTCTTCAATGCACACTCGAGTCCCGTGTCAATGGGAATTAAGCACAATTATGCTAAGGCACATGCTTAAGTGTTTGTTGAACTGAAGGCATATTCCTTGGAAGTCTGACAAATAAATCATTGGGTAGAAGCA
This sequence comes from Coracopsis vasa, assembly GCA_026283785.1. Classification (NCBI taxonomy): domain Eukaryota; kingdom Metazoa; phylum Chordata; class Aves; order Psittaciformes; family Psittacidae; genus Coracopsis; species Coracopsis vasa. Next base: position 12,271 of record JANHGB010004226.1, on the reverse strand, counting down.
CAGAAGTGCAAGAGCCAGACTGAACCCATTCCTTCCTTGCCTGGCGTCAGGGAAGCCCATTGAATAAAAGCATTGTGACCTGATTCCTTTTTCCTTTCTTATTACTCTGAAAGCAAAGTTCTGGATCCATCAATAAAGATCCTTGTAATAAAGGAAGAGCTCTGCTTGCTTGCAACAGCTGAGGTTCAGTTCCCTCGCACTTAACCCAGCTCCCAGTTTAATTAGTTTCTGATTCACCCCTGTCAGGCCAGTACATTCTGCAGGAAGTTCATCATTTCTGGCGCTGCTGCAATCCTGGCTCTCACCATCCCTTGTAATAAATAAGTGATAAACCTTGTAATAATTGCAAGTTAAAAAACAAACAAGCAGAGCCAAGTCACTCTCATTTATAATTGCAATGTGACTTCATTATGTAAAGACAACACAGCATGTAAAAGCTGAAACTTCTAGGGATTTAGTGGAAAGTTTGAGCCACATTCTCTTTTATTTCCCTTATCCTTAAATCAGTATTTGCTTAGGTGGTTTCCAAACAGGAAGAGACAATGCTGTAACAAAGCACAGTGCTGCACTCCTCAATTTCCCCCCCTGTAGCTTTGTGCTTAGAAAGCAGATTTTGCTGGAGATGCTGGATGCCTGGATCAGAACTCTTGTTCTGGAAACCTCAGCCCTGCTTCTGCCTGATGGGCATCCTGCATCCATCCTGAGCAAGCAGCTTTGCTAGGGATTGATCCAGCTGCCAGGTAAGTGGCAGGGTTGCTGCTGCTTCTCAGGCATGGCTGATGCCCCTGGCATAGTGAGTTCTGCCCTTAGTCTCTGTTTGGCTCCTGTCTAGCAACTGGGGCAAAACCCCTGTGCAACAGAGCACATGGGCTTGGCATTCCATCAGTCCTCCTGATGGGTTAGGCTTTTTGACAGAAATCTGTGGACCACTTTGTTTTGCCACCCTGTGCTTAGTGGCTGGGAAAGCAGAGAAATGAAGCATTTAGATTAAAATAGAAAGTATCTCTTTCTTTAAAAAGCCCTAATTTTGTGAGAACTTTAACCAGAAATGCTGTGTATAAAGCGCAGTGAGCGTTCCCCTGGGCTTCACTTCTCAGCCCTCTGCTTCTTGTAGGCATTTAGGTTTTTTGCAGCCGTGTTAAAGACTAACTTCCAGTTTCATACAGGCCACCGGTGCCCGGGGCAGTGCAGCCTGATGGACAGCAGTAAATGTAATGTAATGGGGTTACTTTGCCAAGGAGCTTCGGTTGAAAATGGCCCAGATAGCTCAGGGATGCACACTGGGATGGGGATTTATTTGAAGGTAGTGTGTTTACAAAGTATAGAAACCATTATGAGGTTTAATAATATCCTGTTATATCTAAGTAGAGCTGTTTGAGGAAATTAGCTGCCTTCTTGTTTGTTTGATCCAAAATTAAAGCACCCAAGATCTTTAAAAGCTTCATGTTCTCCATCTTCTTTAATTTGGTCAGCATTTGTGCTTTGACTTACAACCAGTACTTGTTTTGAGGTACCTGGATATCCAGGGCATAGCCCTTCACCTTGCACCAGCTCTCAGTAGTTTATGACTCTGGATTTGAGCACATAACCCAGCAGTGAAGTGCTGAGAGACAGTCAGAGAGACAGTCCCTAGTCCCACGTGAGGCTGAATCTGGAAGCAGTGAAGCCCTCTCCAAGGAGGGTGTGTGTGGGATCCTCTTGCAACTGAACACAGTGTCTTCCTACCCTGATTACTGCCCCTTTCCAGAAAACCAGTAAAGCTTTAACACCAAACCTCTGTGGTCCATGATGCAGTTGCTCACAGCTCCTGCTGGCAAGGGGAGGAGTTTCAGGACCTCTTCAGGAGTAAGACCATGTATGAAACCATCCCACTGACCTTGTTCACCTTCCCTATGTCCCCTATATAGATCCTCCTGCTCGAGGCTGCGGAGCGAAGCCCACCATTGGAAAACAACCTGCCCATCACTGGGACGGCAGCCACATGGTACGATGATTTGCTACCAGATGCCTTTCCCCTGCTGAATCCTGGGACTGTCCTGAGAAAAACAGTGGGATCTGTTGGTAAGCCTAACCTGCTCTTCACCACATCACCCACCCTACGTACGTGATTCCCTGTAGGTAATTAAAAGGAGGCCGTGTCAGTCTTCTGTAATATTGGAAGCTGCAGGGTAGGGGAGTTAGAGGGAGGCATTGGCAGCTCCTTACCTCTGCACTGTCACAGAGTCACAGACTGGTTTGGGTTGGAAGGGACCTTAAAGCTCATCCAGTTCCACCCCTCGTTGCCTCTTGTTTCTTCCTCTGCCGAGCTGTGAACACAGGGGCAGTTGCACACCAGCACCTATGTGGACTCGTGGACAAGGGAGGAATTCAATCCCCTCTGATCCCACCTTGAACCATCCTTTCAGCTGCAGCAAGCTGGATGTGATGTCCTCAGGGCCCCTTCCCACTGCCCCTGCAGGAGTGAGGATCCTTTGAGAGGAGAGGGTCTTTGGGCTTTTCTGTCTGTGTCTCTTGCCCCTTCTTGAGTTAAGGCAGCAACAGAGTTCCTGGAAGAAAGCAGCTAAGCTCAGAAACTAACATGTTAAACTCCATTTTGCCAACTTTAACAACCTGTTGCTAACCTCAGTTTCTGTTGGCACAAGCATCTACTGAGAGCTCAATTCTGGTCTCCAGAAAGTCATATTTCTGGTAACCTCAGTAGGGCCACTGTGCCTGCCTGTGTGTTTCTCTGTACATGTTAATAAGTCCAAAAACTGTGGATTTTGAGGTCTGGATAGACAGAAACATTCCTGAGCAAACTCCAGAGAGCCATCAGGATCACGGGGGAGGATTTATAGTCACCTACTGAGCACCGAATGCAGCGTGTCCCTGTCTGGGAGCGGTGTGGGGGTAATTCTTGCTTTTACTGGGACAAGAAACTTTCCCATGAAGAGCAGCATCACTTGCAGCCTGCATTCTATTTTTCACATGTGCCGTAAACACAATGGGCTGTTTTATGATCCCTCTTGTGGCATGACAAAAAAATACACTTAGAAGCAAATCTCCCTCTGAGCCCACTTGGCTAGACAGATCCCCACGCATCGAATTTCCTTGACCTTGGCATTCTCTTTGCAAGATCCCTGCTCTCTGCTTCCAAAGCCCTGTCTGTCAGTTGCTGTGCTTGCTCCCAGAGCAGTTCTTTAGCTCTTTATCCTCTGTAGGGCCTACTTTGCTTTTTTCTTCCTTTCCTCAGTCTGAGCAGTTTATTATGGCAGCCCTTCATGACTGCAGCAGACTTGGAGCAACCAACATAGACCAGATGTGGTCCATGTTTATAATTTGACAGGATGCCACAACATGGAGGGAGGTTCACTAACAATATGTTCTGCAGAGTATTTTCAGAACCACAGTGGTAGCTGCCAGGAGCTGAATTAAAGCAGTTTCCCCAGTGTCCATTATATGCTCATTCTGCCTTCTCCATGTCATTTATTTTTGCTGTCGCAGTATCTCTGCACCTGCACTTCATTGTACTGAAGTCAGTCCAGCAAAAGCACTGATGACCCTGTCCCACTGAAAGCCCTTTCCTCTCAGATGCTCTGTACACATGATACTCTCCTCCTGCTCAGCAAGGAGCAGTGGATGCCACTCACCCAGGCTTTTGGCAATGCTGCAGAACAGAAGAGACCTCCTGCAGCACTTGCATCAGGCTGACTCCATGGCCCGCTATCAGCACCTTCATCCCTCCAGTAAACCTAGGAGGTGATCCCCTCCAGAAAGCAAGGGATGAAGATGCTGTACATGAGTGTCCTGTCAGCCAGACTTGCAGGCTGTGCCCATGTGCCCGGTGTAGTCCTTGCTCACTGTACCCTTTATTTTTCTAGCCTTGATTTATTTAACCTAGTGTGGGATAACAATTCTAGTGTAGTAACTGGGAATCAGGAATGCACTGGACCGTTTCAAGTCAGGACAGTGTCTTTCAGCAATTAGAAGTAATCAGTTAAGTTGCTCATTGACATGATTGCCCACTGCAGCCCCTACCCAAGTTCTGTGGACTTCAAATGCTTGCTTTGCTAAGGAGCTATGGGGCTGTTGCATGGATTGGAGGCCACGTTTGGCTTCTTTCCCTCCTCACACCAGTTTATATTTACAGCCAAAAAACTGTACTGTGGGTTTTGCTGACACGTAGGGAATTCCACACAGTTGGTTTAGGATGGTGGGGGCCTGCCCGTTTTGCATCATTTCAACACTGTGCTGTGACATGTTGCTCAAAGCTGCTCCCAGGTTCACTTACCAAGGCTGCAGATCTCACATCTTTCAACAAGTTGATATTAGAGTAGGTGGAAATCAAACCGGAGTGTCCCGTGTGATTTGGGGCTGTGGAAAGCTAAAACTTGGTCCCTCCCATCCCCTTCCCAGAGGTTTGTTGTGAAGTATCACTTACTTTGCCCTGCTGCTAGTTTTTCAGCCAAAGCAAATCCAAATCCTAGCTTGTGTACCACAGAGTTCCTCAGCTGGAGGAAATAAGGTGCCTAACACAAAGATGGGTGATACAGACTGAGATGCTTTGAATGGCAGGAGTGTTTCTGGATGACCTTATAGCTCTGGGTTGGCTGTTGCCTCTCCAGGCTGAGCTCCAGGAAAACTTGCTACTGTTTATTAGGGCAGTTATTTCTTCTGTGAATGACAGGGCTGAGAATAGACAACCATTTAAAAGCAATCAGAGCTGTTGAGACAGCTGCACCACTGGACTTTCTGACCAGCTTGTTAATCAACAGGATACATTCTACTGAGTATTAAGAAAATACACATACATGTACACACTGTGGCTGAGCCAGTTGGCAGTGAGAGAACTGATTTTTCATATCTGCTTTGTTTGTTGGTTTTTGTTTTACCCTGGTCTTTTTAACTAGAGCCTAAAGGACCCAGAGGTGCACAGGAGCAGCTGATACCACAGGGTAAGTAAAGGGGTTCTGCTCTTTCACCTTTCAAAACAAAACGTTCCTGTGCCCAGTCCTGTGTGCGAGATGTTCCAGAAAGCAGAGAGGTCCTGTGGCCTGGAGTCCTCTGTCATTCGGAGCCTCATGGATACAGGGGGGCTGGGTTTATTCTTTGGGGTTTATCTGCTCATGGGCTGCTCTGGTTGAAGGGGTGAAGTGCCAGCTTGAGCATCTTGGAGACATGGAGTTTTTCCAGCACGCAGGGGATGGGAAGTGCTGCCTGGTGAGGGGCAGTTCACTGGAGGGCACATGGCGAGAGCGAGCAGAGCATGTGCTGAATGATGGAAGACACCACCACTGTTGTTATCATGCCGGTACTGCCTGCCAGGGGCACCATTTGCTGCTGATGACAGTCAGGGCATCGTTTTGCCAAGCTCCATAGAAACAGAGAATCCCCTGCTCCTGTACACAGAAAACCTTGGGGAAGGATGGGGAACAGATGGTGTGTTGCAGGTTAATGACAGGGCCAGGAAGAAAATGAGGTCCCTGCATGTCGGATGTGGTCTCCAGCAGTAGAATACTGGCCCTCTGCCTTTTGGGGTTTATTTATTTTCCTGTGGCCTTTTGTTTCATATTTTTGAGGGTAAATACTTGCCACGGGCTTCAGCGCTCTGAGGGTGATGTCACTGCAGCAGAGTTGATCTACGGCAGCTGAAGATTTGGCCTATTCATTTTTCTCCCTCTTTTCCCCTGAATTCTCTCTTTTTTCTTCCTTTTGCACTTGTCTCTTTGATGCTGGTAACACCATTTGTCACCAGTATGAGCATTTGCCTGACACATTACTCAGTGCTGCTTCTCCCAGCCTTTCCTTGAGCGCTTTCCACCTTCAGGGAAGTAAGTGCCAGTTTCTTTAAAGCTCCACTGCAGCGGGGTGATTGAGGATGCTGGCAGCAAGTGATTGCTCTTGGTCTGCAGAAGTTCAGAGCATTGACTTACAAAGCTTGAACTGAAGGATTGAGGCTGATTTATACAAGCGAGGAGATGTTTTGACCCACACCGAGCAGGACGGTGTGTGGTGCTTGCAGAACAGTGTTTCTGCTGTTCTTTCATCCCTGCTGGAAAGGATTTGCTGCAGTAAAGCTTCAGGTGTGTTGGAGCGAGGTTTGTAGGGGGGAGAAGCTGTTTGCAATGCTCTTGCTCTCTGAAATGGGCTCCTGATCATCTGCCTGAGCTTGCCAAGTGCAGCATCCACTGTCAGGTGAGATCCATTACAGGAGCCCATCTATTCACAGGCAAGTCTGCAGTTTGTCTCCTGTGGAAAAGCAAATTGATCCAAATTAAAACCTTACCTTAATTCCTTGTTCAGTACCCAGGTCACATCTTTACTGATGGCTCAATGAAACAAAAGTACAGGCACACGCTTCCACACAAAGCCTTTGGACAGTTTCATTTCTTCACTCTGCCCAGTTCCACCATGGCTTAGACAGGGATGGATTTCATTTGTGTAAGCAAAAATAATTTGGACATCTCTCCAGAACAGCAAAAGAAAAAAAGAGAGAAGGGGAATCTTTCAAGGGCATCTGATATTGGGGGGTTACTGCTATGTTCTGAGGCATGCAGAGAGTTTGGATGGGTGTCTGGAGGGACAAGGTTTTGTATCCAGGTGGGCTGTCCCACACCTAGAGTGGGACTGGATCCAAATGTGGGAGTTACAAATCCTGTGAGCCTTGGGTTTTGTTATGTCACCCTGGTCCCTTTGGTACCAGCTGTGAAGGGGTCAGGTGACCTTCTCTTCCTCTATTCCCGCCAGTCTTTACCCTCTACCTGCAGCAGGTTCTCCTGGTGCTGTGCTTGGAGGGTCCAGAACCTCTTTTGATACGAGGGAAGGGGAAGGACTTTGCTTAAGAGTTTATCAAACCTTAATTTGCACTCTGCTGGGTTATGGTCATGTCTGATGTACAGACTTAAACTGGAAACCTGAGTGCACTGAACTCTGCACTCGGACAGATTCCCCTCGGGCTCTGTAGCTTACATCTGCCCATGCTCTCAAAGTCCTTTGGTAGCCCAGAAACCAGGAACCTCTGACTCTCTTGGCTCTGACAGTGTATATATATAATGCCTTTATTATAACCATTAACTACTTAATCTGAGTAGACAGGCTAACTCACCCACCTCTCTAAGGTATTAAAGGCTTCCCTAATGTTTGCACAGTGTTTAAGTGTATCTTTCCAAAGCAGCTACTACTTTTCTGAGCCAAAGACTCACAGTGGTTTCTGAAGAACACTCTCCAAATTGCCAAGTGTTGTTATTATTTTGCAGGTCTAAAGAAACCAACATGAAGATTCTATTTAATGTCATTAGAAAGAGTCACTTTTCTATAACAAACACTGCCTGCACCTTACTGGGGGACTGAGTGGACTTGCCAAGAGGCATCCTGCTGGGCTGTAATTATTGTTACTGGTACTTCCAGATGGGGCTGCTCAGCACCCTATTCTTTGATATGAATTAGTAACATCTAGTTAGTTCAGTAGTGTGGGTGCATTAATGTCAGTGTGGAACGGAAAACGCTCGTGCACAGCATGGTGCACTTGTTAGATGAATGAAATCAGCTGAAAACAGGGAAACATCTTTGATGCGGAATCTCTGGGTGGTTTGTATGGATCAGCCAGGGCAAGGGGGAGATGGGGTTTGATTTGCTTTTGCAAAGATGTTTTGTGTAGTTACTGCTTTGGCACTCCTGTGGAGCTGACATGTGTGGCCAGAGGAGCACTTGAGGGACCAGCCAGACCCTGCCCAGAGCCATCCTGACCTTGAGAAGGGAACAGTGTGGCTCAGTTTAGCTTTTGAGCAGCCCATCTAAGCTGGACATGCCACATCCTGCTGGCTGTTTGGGGTGGGCCTTGTGCATGGGGGCCTGCTTGTTTCATTAAAGACCGGAGGAAGAAGAGAAGCAAGGTCCAGCCTGGCTCTTCCACCCTACATAGCAGCCAGCTCTTGCCAACAGCACCCCCGTCTGTCCAAAGCTGCATTTCTTGCCCTTGCGTCTTTGAGTCTCTCTGGTTTCAAGGTTGCTGAAGACCTTCTGAGCTCAGCAGTGTCCTGACCTCCAACTGATTTCCTTCCTGAATGCTTTCAGGGCTGCCGGGACAGGTTGGTCCTCCAGGCCCAGTTGGACCAACTGGTCTTCCAGGACCACCAGGACCAAAAGGAGAGAAGGGACAACCCGGTGAGAGGGGCCCAGCAGGGCCACCAGGTAAGTCCTGGAGAGGGGGCAGTGCTGCCGTAATGGGAGATGTTTCACTTTGTACACATTATCTGTGACAACAGGTATACAAGGCTGGACACACAACGTGTTGAGCATCTCCAGTTGGTATTGAATCCATTCCAAGGAGTCCCCTGGGTACTGAAATCAACCAGCAGCTCTCAGAGTGGGCAACCACCTGCAAGAGCAGTGACAGTCCCCGGGATTTCCTGTGGAGCTGGAGAGAGCTTGTCCCAGAAAGCTGCAGAGCAGGATCACGTTTCCCCATAAAACCCAGTCTCTGATCTGTCAGCCTTTGAAGAAGAGTGTTCCCTTCTCACTGTGTGCCTGTTTTAACTCCCTTTTTCTCCACTATTTGTGTCAAGCTGTCAGATGCCAGGATGTCAAACTAATGATGCTTTTGTATGTTAAGGGAAAAGGTTTCAAGGCCAAACTGGGAGACTTCCTTCATCCCCAAAATGTGCCTGAACGTTTTGCTGAAGGTGATACTACACAATAGGTGCCAGAGCTCAGGCTCTGTGCTCTCTGTGTGTCTGAAAGGCTGTGTCTTGTACATCTGAGCTCAGGAAAGAACTGAAACTTGGAGCGTGCCTTCAATGCGAGCGTGGCCCTGCACGCTTTTTGGTGTTTTCTGGCAACCTGTCAATGGCTAAAGTCTGGCCAAGGATGTGTCTGCCTTTTGGTTTCTCAGTTTGCAGCGAGAGCCTTCCAGCCCCACAGGAAGCAGAACCAGTCTGCTGCTGGGCTGACCGGCTTTCCGTTGTTCTCCCTGTGCTTTCCTGGCAGTGAGGTGACACACAGGTGTACTGGAGGCGAAGGGAAAGAGGGGTGCTTGATTTCACTCCTTACTGCCTTTAGCGTCTTTCTCAGCCTAAGGGAGGGGGGAGATTCTACCCTTTCAGGAGTTGAGCTCTGCAGCACCTTTGAGCCAAGGAAGGCTAATCTGCTTTGCAGAGGAAGATGTTAACGGCAAGTAATGGAAAATTAGGAAGCTGTGCCTATTCCCCCCCACATCCCCTAGCTCCCACAATTACGGTTCAGGACAGAAATCCTTTGTCTTCTTACTGCCTTTTTATGTGGTAGCAGCATTAGCACATTTTGAAATGCACTAACATGTCCTCTCCTGCCTCTGCACAGGGCTGTTGGGACCTCAAGGACCGAGAGGACTGCCAGGAGAAACAGGGATCCCAGGTCCCCCAGGTCCTCCGGGGCCACCAGCCACCCCAAGCCTCCCTCTTACCTTCCAACAAGGAGTTCTCTACTCGCTGCAGCCCACAGCTGAAAAAGAAAGTAAGTTTCCTTCTCAATTCCCTTTTCTCCTGGTACACCAGCAGAGTGGGCAGGCACTTCCTCCTGAAGGCTCAGCTCTTCCCCCCACCTTCCTCCCACCTTCCTCCCACCTTCTTGCCAAGCTCCACCAGGAGACTGCCCTTGACAGTCTCCCACCATGGTGTGGAACTGTTGGAAGTTCCTGTTCAAGATGGAACACATAAGACTTAGAAGCTGGAGGAATTCACCTCTCCAAAACGAGGAACTGAGTTACTGCTTTTCTAAAACCAGTTCCCTGTGCCCGGTTTTCTGGGTTCATCATAGCTTTGAGGAGGTAACTTGGTGTCCTTTAAGCTTCCATCATGCGTAGCTGCTGTGCAGAGGGTCTCTAGTGAACTGACAGCTCAGGTAGCATCATGTGAGACACAAATGGGTAGAGAACAGTCTGGCCAGTTGGGTGCTGGTGCAGTGAAATGGCAGTTTCTTTGCCCCCACAGATGTGTCTTCCACCTGCATTTCTGGTTCATCAGTGTTATCCCACATCACACAAACCACAGAGTTATAGACTCAAAAGGCCTTGAAAGATGGTGATTTATCCCTTCCCTGTCACTGCAGTGTGAGGGTTTCTTGGAGCCTGTGGAGATTTAACTTGTTTATGTATTTAACTTGTGTTGTGCATGGCTTTCTAGAAGAGGCACATTGTGCACTTTAATCTGAGTGCTCTCAGATTTGGGCTTGATTCTTCTGGTCCAGTCTTGTGTAGCTGGGATCTAATAATGCGGTAAAGCAGAGCTCAGCTGTGTCTCCCCTGGGCTTGTAAACTCCTGGAGCCCCAGCTCAGTCGGGTCTCCCATCCCAACTCCCCCAGACTTCAGCTGTGCCTCTTCCCCAGCTCTTCTGCTCATGTCCAGCTTCAAAGCTCAGCTGTATTAATAACAGCCAAGGATTAGTAAGTCTCCCTGTGTCTGGCAGTTTTCTAGAGCTCTCCTTTCCCTTCCTTCCACTCCGTTTTCCAGGCTCCTTTTCCCGAAAGTGAACAGATGTATTTTTAATTTGGGAAGAATTTTACCAGCTCCATTTCATGTTCAGTGCCTGGGGCAGGATGAAATGAACTGTGGTTCAATACTAAGATTTTAACAACATGTAGATCGATCTGCTGTGTTCATGCCTTGTGACAAGGAAGTTGTCACCTCACTGCCTTACAGGATCGCATCAAATGGTGCCATTCTGCATCCCACCTTTAATTCCAAAGGATCCGTAAGGATGGTTTGGGTATTGCTGCTGCCCTCTCCCTCCAACCACCCTTTAAATTAAACTCTTTCTTGCAAAGTAGCGGATAAATTAAAGTGTAAAAGGCATTGATCAGCAGCTGATGTGTGAGAAGGGGCAACTCTGTATTGTCCCAAAATGGATATTGTCCCAAAAATACCTGTATTAATTCTGCCAGTGCTGGGCGGCAACAGACTCCCACATGGACCTGAGGACAGGGAGTAAATGGTGACTGTTACACCGCTGGGCAGCCCTGTACTTCTCCTCCATAGCTGTGGTGGATTTCTTGGTCTGCAGAAGGAGCCCAAAAACTTCCTAACAAATTTTCTTGTTTAAAAGCTTTTCTTAGTCCAAATCTCAGTGCCAGTGTAAGTCACCTGTGTGGTCAGGGTAAAGTTACAGCAGTACCAAGACCATTTTCATACAAAATGGGCTGGTTTGCTTGTGTTGGCTGATTGTGCCTGCTGCAGGCTGGTGGAAAGCTGATCCCTACAACCCGTAAAGCAGCCTTGTAAATTCTGGGCAGGATTTTCTTAAATGGATTTATTTATTTTGAATGGAGCACATCTGAAAACTATAAACACAAGATTCCAGCTGCTGACAGCAGAGGGAAGCATATTCCTGGGAACGGGAGCGTGTGCTCATGGAGATGTGAGAAAGCTGTGTTACATTATTAGTAGTACAGCGTTTGGTTCCGCCTGAACATGGTTATTGCATGTGCCTTTATTAATCACAACAAGTTCCTGTTGGCAGTGTTTTACCAGCAGCCAAAACCAGGGAGACAGATCATATTTTCTCACACTTTCACTGTGCTGTGGTAAAGGAATTGGTCCCAGTTGTCTCCCTCCAGATCAGGTAGCAGAAAGAAATGAAGACAGGATTACTTCATTTCCATCCTGTCCTAACAAATCAAGCCTATAACAGGGAATTTATCCCTTAGTCAGAAATGTCAAACATAGGCCAGAAGCTAAACTGCCACGTGCCGTTGCTGAGGCTGCACATCCCAGATCACTTCCTGCCACTTCAAAATGCATGGATCGGGTATGTGGTGTAGAGTCCTCTTTCTTGTGCTAAAACTAAGGATTTTTAGGGAAAAGTAAAAAGAACACAACTTTCACTCTGAGGGCCGCATTTTCTTACATCTCAAAAGATTTCAGTTTGCAAAGGACATGTGAGATAACATTAACCTGTTTTGCAGGGAGAGCAGGGGGAACCAGGTCACAGCAGGCTTGCCTGTGTGCCCAGCAGGTCATTGGTGAAAGGAGTGTTGAATAGAGATTGTGCAGTGACATCCCAGTGCCTGCTGCCATGCATAGTCCTTCCTGAGGAAGGGTGAATAGAGCAGAGGAAGCAAAGGCAAAGAAGAGGATGAAGTGAAAGGGCGGCGCGCGTCACGGGCAGCAGAGCAGTGAGCAACAGCCCAGCGCTGCCCAAGAGGTTTCCTGTTTTCCCCAGTGCCGTGTGGCCTCCCAAGAGATGGGACAGGGAAACGGGGCTCCGGAGCCCGACGCGGAGCTGCTGCGGGAACTGAACTGTCTGCTTTTAAACTGCTGTG